>WSYH01004951.1:6103-48429 GCA_036426205.1 Ascaphus truei
CGGGAGCAGGCGTCGCCGTAATCATTGCTGCGGGAGCAGGCGTCGCCGTAATAATTGCCGCGGGAGCAGGCGTCGCCGTAATCATTGCCACGGGAGCAGGCGTCGCCGTAATCATTGCCACGGGAGCAGGCGTCACCGTAATCATTGCCACGGGAGCAGGCGTCGTCGTAATCATTGCCACGGGAGCAGGCGTCGCCGTAATCATTGCCACGGGAGCAGGCGTCGCCATAATCATTGCTACGAACACACATCTTTTAAAGGAAGAGGTTCCCTGGAAGGGGAAAGTTTTTTTTATTCCATGACGGGATCGTCCTGGTGTGAGCCTCAGTGTTGTGTGTGTGTGTGTGTGTGTGTGTGTGTGTGTGTGTGGTCCGTGAAGATTGGGTATCTCACACGTTAAGAAACTAGCGCACACACACACACCCAACAACACACCCTCTACTTTCACAATACAATACAGTAAATAACCATACACGAGAAGGCAGTGTAACATGCCACACATTGTCTTCCGTCTTTGACTGCACAATCTGCACACTTACTACTGGCACACAAGGAGTTAACTTGACCTCTTTGAAGTAAATCTCAGCGCCAGCCATTCAGCGATTACTCACCTATTTTTCCCCGCCGTTTATACTTGCTTTACTTGCATTTTTTGGTACCCAGCAGTGTTGTGCACACCTGCTCTCACCGCTTATTCTCACTCTCATCCGGCAGGAAGCGCGAGCTCTGTTCATCCTTACAGATACAAAGAGCTCATCACACAAGGTTCCCGTGGTCTGCGTTGTCACACAGCGCGGGTCTGCGTGTGTCAGGGTGTCACACGCGGGGTCTGCGTGGTAGTGTGTCACACAAGCTGGTCTGCTGTGTCAGTGTGTCCAACAGCGGGGTCGCGTGTGTCATTGTGTCACACAGCGGGGTCTGCCGTGTGTCAGTGTGTCCACACAGCGGGGTCTGCGTGTGGTCCGTGTGTCACACAGCGTGGGTCTTCGTGTGTCAGGTGTCATCAACAGCGTGGTCTGCGTGTGTCACACAGCGGGTCTGCGTGTGTCACACACGGGGAATCTGCCGTTGTGTCCCCCAGCGGGGGTCTGCCGTGTGTCACACAGCGGGGGTCTGCGTGTGTGTCACACCTCGTTGGTCTGGCGTGTGTCACACGCGGGGTCTGCTTGTGTCACACACGTGGTTGCCGTGTGTCCACAGCGGGGTCTGCGTGTTCCACAGCTGTTCTGCGTGTGTCGACCCAAGCGGGGTCTGGCGTTGTCACACAGCGGGGTCTGCTGTGTGTCACACAGCGGGGTCTGCCTTTGTCACATACACCTCGTGGTCTGCGTGTGTCCACAGCGGGGTCTTCGTGTGTCCCCACAGCGGGGTCTGCTTGTGTCACACAGCGGTCCTGCGTGTGTCACACAGCTGGGTCCGCGTGGTGTCACACAGCGAGGGGTCGCGTGTGTCACACAACGAGTCGGCGTGTGTCACGAGCGAGGTTGCAGGCCACATCTCACGTTTAATGGCTCATTTGGGGAAATAAAAACACAGGATAAAACGACTTGGAAACAGACCCCGGACTTTAGAACGGGGTGTGTGGGGGGTCGCCCCCAGTGGGTGTTGGGGGGGTGGTGGTGTATCTTGTCCCAGGCTCCCCGAGCTGATGAATTAAAGGTAATATCCTGGGAACGGTTTCTTCTGGTTTTTTTTTTTGACCCACCAAATAAATATACTGCGTATCTGCACCCCAGACTCGCACACGTCTCAGGGCAATAGGCCAGGCCCCTCCGGCAGTGAAAGGGTTTATAAGCAAACGGGCGGTTCGTCCAATCAGACGACGCAGTGTAAGTATTTAAATATCCCCTTCTTCCACCCACGGACGCTAACACAAGGAATCAAGCCAACGCTGAGCCCTGAAAGGGTCCCACGGATTTTTCAGCCTCTTCTTATGTTACTTGGGCAACTCTCACTGTGGTATTGGGCATGGTTCCCGTCTGCAGACTTGGACTCTAAATCGTTGGTGGCTTGAAAGCGCAGGAGAGAAAACGAACCTGACAAGCGAGTCCCAGTGCAAAACCAACTGTTCAGAGACAGTGAATTTACCACAGAGGATAGGGCATATATCGGGGACAGCACGCGTGTCCACGTGTCACACGCAGGGCCAAGGTACTACGGCCGTAGGTCTCGGGGCTGGGGAAGGCCTGTGACACTTCTGACCCGGATCCTCATCACGAGCAGGAAACAATAGGCAGATGTGGGGATCGGGGGTCCCCAGGGGGTCCGAGGTCAGGGAGAACGGAGATTGAAAATGGCAACCGCTCTGGATTGGCATGGCTCGGGTCCCCCCCACCGACCCCCCCCCCCTCCGTTCCTTTTCACTGGCAGCATCTGTCCACATGGGGAGTGCCGGCAAAGAATATCCCTTTATCCAGACGTCGCCGGGTAATGGGTAACCCCTTCCCTGCCAGAGCGTCGCCGGGTAACCCCTTCCCTGCCAGAGCGTTGCCGGGTAACCCCTTCCCTGCCAGAGCGTTGCCGTGTAACCCCTTCCCTGCCAGAGCGTCGCTGTGTAACCCCTTCCCTGCCAGAGCCTCGCTGTGTAACCCCTTCCCTGCCAGAGCGTCGCTGTGTAACCCCTTCCCTGCCAGAGCGTCGCTGTGTAACCCCTTCCCTGCCAGAGCGTCGCTGTGTAACCCCTTCCCTGCCCAGAGCAAAGTGAGAAAAGAATGACGGTAAGGGGCAGAGGGAGGACGGGTCTCCCAGCCGGAGACAGAAAGAGAATAACCTGCATCCGAGTGATAAATGAGTACGCCGTCAGCCTCACACACAGACTGCGCTTCAAATACTGTAACAATGTCCCTCTGTCCCACCAAACCAGTGACAAGAACACACACACACACACACACACACACACACTGTACGTGCGTGGATGTGCGTGTGTGGCTGTGCGTGTGTGGGTGCGGATGTGCATATCATCTGAGTGACCCCCCCCCCCTCAAATACAACTTAACCAGCAAAACCGCCCCCCCTTACCCCCGCTGCCCCTGCTAGGGAGGAGGGGGGGGGGGGTAAGGGGCGTGGGATAGCTCCGGTAAACACTGCACCCACAGCTCTGCCAAGGTCTCCCCGCCGGGTCAGACACTTTGCCACACTCACCATCCCAGCAGCCGCTGAGCTGTAAGGACAAGATGTGCTATATACAGACAGGGGGAGACACGGAGTTGGAGGGGGAGGCATATACCGTGGGGTGTTCTGCAGGTAATAATAACAAGCATAAAGTGAGGAAGTCTGGGTAGGCACAGTGCCCATACAGGGAGATGGTGGCGGTGTTGGGATGTGGGGTAATGGTGGTGATGTTGGTATGGGTGGGCACAGTGCCCATACAGGGAGATGGTGGCGGTGGTTCAGAAAAAGGAAAGAAGAGGAAGAGGAGAAGAAACCAAAGAACCAGTACGAGAGCATCCCCTCCTCCCCATATGTACTCACCAGGGACGTCCCCCTACCTGCATGGTGGGACAAAGTTGACCTGTGATCAGGACGCCAACTGGGGGCTCCAGGTAAGTCAGCATACACGTCAACTGTAGGAGGAGTGTAGCTGAGTCCCCCCCCCCCCACGTGCTGTAGCTTGTCGGAGAGTGAGGGGAGTGTGCGTCCTGTTCCCCCACGCCTGTGGGGCAGTGAGTGTGCGCCACCACCGACTCTGTCGGGCAAGTGAGTGTGCTCGACCCCACGCCTGTCTGTGGGACAGTGAGTGTGCGCCAACCACGCATGGGGCAGTTGAGTGTGAGCCCAAAAAGCCTGTGGAAGTGAGGGGAGACAACACCCCAAGACCTTGTGGGCAGGATTGATGTGTGAGGCCCCCCCACGCTTGGTGGGCAGTGTGTGCGACCCCCCCCCCACGACTGTGGGCAGTGCGTGGCGCCGCCCCCACGACTTTGGGCAAGTGAGTGTGCGCCACCCACGCCTGTGTCAGTGAAGAGTGTGCGAACCCCCCCGCCTGTGGTAATGTTGAGTGTGAGCCCCCCCCCACACTACTTTGTGGTCAGGCAGTGTGACCGCCCCACCCACGCCCGTGGTCATAGTGTGCGCCCCCCCCCCCGCTGTGGTCAGTTGAGTGTGCGCCCCCCACGCCTGTGGGCAGTGAGTGTGCGCCCCCCCACGCCTGTGGTCAGTGTGTGTGCGCCCCCCCCCCACGCCTGTGGTCGTGTGTTGTGGCCCTTGGCAGTGGGAGTGGTTTTTGTAATGACGACGAGACTTGGTGTAAGGGTTGGAGAGTGAATTTGAGAGGAGAGAGAGGGACGATCAAGTGAGTTTGAGGTGGCGAGGGGGGGGTGTAAGGGTATGGAGGTGTCCGGTGTTGGGGAGGTGGTGGGTGTCCAAGGATGTGTGGGGGAGGGTGGTAATGCTGTAAGGAGGGGGTAGGTGTCGCGGTGTGTAGGGAGGGGGGTGTCGCTGTGTAGGAGGGTGTGGTGTACACGGTTCGTGTGGCGGGAGGGTTACTCGTTTGTAGCCGGTTTGGTTGTGTGGTAGGGAGTGGGGCGCCGTGGAGTGGTGTAGAGGAGGGGGGCTGAGGGTGTCGTGGTGTAGGGAGGGGGGTGTCGTGGTGTAGGGAGGGGGTGGGTGTCACGGTGTGTGGGGGAGGGTGTCGCGGCGGGGTTGTTTGTAGGGAGGGGGGGGTGTGTGGTGTAGGGAGGGGGGGAGGGTGTCGTGGTGTAGGGAGGGGGGTGTCGCGGTGTAGGGAGGGGGTTGGGTGTCACGGTAGTGATTTTGGTGGGAGAGGGTGTTGATAGCAGGTGTAGGGAGGGGGTGTCGTGGTGTAGGGAGGGGGGGGGGTGTGAGTGGTGTAGGGAGGGGGGTAGGTTCGGTCGAGGACTCTGGGGTGTAGCGGTGCGGCGTCTTTTGTTTGTAGGGAGGGGTGGCGATGGGTGTTGTGAGCTGTAGGGATGGGGTGGGGGGAGGGTGTCACTGCGTGGGGGAGGGGTGGCCCTGGTTACTCACCCTTTCGATGTCGCAGTGATTTTCACGCTCTGGGGAGAAACGCTTTTTGTTGCACAGAGACCTTATCGGAGCCCGGGACAAAGAGGGGCTTTCAGAGCAAGTACTGGCACCAACCTTTAAGGCAGGAGGGTGGGAGGGGGAGGGGAGGGCGAGGCCAGGGCCTGTGCCAAGCGGGGATGGCTGCTGCTGTGTGTGGGAAGATCAGCCCCTCACCTCCCACTCAACTCACATCTCCGTGTATGGGCACTGTGCCCACCCATACCAACATTCTGCCACACATTAACCAATCCCACCACAGAACCATTGCCTCCCTGTGCTATGGGCACGTGCCCACCCATACCTAACATCACCTCCATTACCCCAAATCCCAACACTGCAACCATCTACCCTGGTAGGGCACTGTGCCCCCCATACCAAAAATCAACCACAATACCCAACATCCCACCCACCGCAAAGCATCTCACTGTGTATGGGCACTACTGTGCCCACCATACCAACCAGCGCACCATTACCCACCTCCACTAACCACTCTCCCGTATGGGCACCGTGCCACCCATACCAACAGCACACCATTCCCCACATCCCACCACAGCAAAACCATCTCCCTGTGTATGGCACTGTGCCCACCCATACCAACAGCGCCACCATTACCCCACATCCCACCACCGCAACCATCTCCCTGTATGGGCACTGTGCCCACCCATACCAACAGCGCCACCATTACCCCACATCCCACCTCACCGACAACCACCATCTCCCGTGTATGGGCATGTGCCCACCCTACCAACAGCGCCACCATACCCCACATCCCACCACCGCAACCATCTCCCTGTGTATGGGCACTGTGCCCAACCCATACCAACATCGCCACCATTACCCCACATCCCACCACCGCAACCGTCTCCCTGTATGGGCACTGTGCCCAAAACATACAACAGCGACACCATACCCACACCCACCATCGCAAACCATATCCCTGTGTATGGGCACTGTGCCCACCCCATACCCAACATCACCACCATTTACCCCACATCCCAAACCACCGCAACCATCTCACTGTGAGGGCACTGTGCCCCCCACCCATACCAACAGCGCCACATTACCGCCACATCCACCATCGCAACCATTCCCTGTGTATGGACACGTGTGCCCAACCCATACCAACCATCACAACACACATACCCCAAATCCACCCACCGCAACCATCTCCTGTATGGGACTGTGCCCAACCCATACCAACACGAACATTACCCCACATACCACACCGCCCACCTCTCACTGTGTATGGGCACTGTGCCCAACCAAACCATACCAACATCACCACCATTACCAAAAATCCCAAAATCGCACCATCTCCCTGTGTTGGAAATGTGCCCACCCATACCAAAACAGCGCCACCCATTACCACACATCACACACCGCACAATCTCCCTGTATGGGCCACTTGGGACCCACCAATACAACCAGCGCACCATTACCCCAATCCCCACACCGCAACACATCTACCTGTATGGGCCACTGTGCGCCACCCATATTACCAAATCGCCACATTACCCACCATCCCACACGCAACCATCTCCCTGTATTGGGCACTGTGCCACCCATACCAACATCCACCACCATTACCCCCACAATCCCACCACTGCAAACCATCTCCATGTGTATGGGCACTGTGACCACCCATACCAAACCTCGACACAATTACCCACATTCCCACCACCGACAACCATCTACCTGTATGGGCACGTGCCCCCACCCATACCAACTCGCCACCATTTACCCCACTACCCACACTGCAACCATCTCCCTTGTGTATGGGCACTGTGCCCACCCATACCAACATCGCCACCATTACCCCACATCCCACACTGAATGCAACCATCTCCCTGGTATGCGGCACTTGTGCCCCCCATAACCAACTCACCACCATTACCCCACATCCCACACAGCAACCATCTCCCCTGTGTATGGGCACGGTGCCCACCCATACCAACATCACCACCATTACCCCACATCCCACCACCGAACACCATTCCCTGTATGGCACTGTGCCCCCCATACCAACAATTCCACCACAATTACCCACATACAAACACCGCAACCATATCCTGTATGGGAACTTGCCCACCCCCTACAAACATCACCACTATTACCCCACATCCCAACACCGCCACCAAACTCCCTGTATGGGCACTGTGCCAACACCCATACAAACATAACCACATTTACCCCACATCCCACTCAATCAACATTCCATGGTATGGGAATGTGCACCCATACCAACATCACCACCATTACCCCACATCCCACTCAACTCACATCTCCCTGTATGGGCACTGTGCCCACCCATACCACTCGCCACCATTAACCACATCCACCACCGCAAACCATCTCCCTGTATGGGCATGTGCCCACACCATACCCAACCTCACCACCATTACCCACATCTCCACCACTGCAACCATCTCCCTTGTAGGGCACTGTGCACAACCATACCAAACATCAGCAAACCATACCCCAAATCCCCCCACCGCAACCATCTCCCTGTATGGGGCACTGTGCCCACCATAGCCAAACATCGCCACCATTACCCACCTCCCACCATTCAACCATCTCCCTGGTCTGGGACTGTGCCCACCCATACAACATCGCCACCCATTACCCCACATCCCTCCACCAATGCAAACACATCTCCATGTGTATGGGCACTGGGCCCCCCCCATACAAACATCACCACCATACCCCACATCCCACCACCGAAACCATTCCTAGTGTATGGCAATATGTGCCCACCCATTTACCAATATAACTCACCATTACCCCACATTACCCACCACCGCAACCATCTCCTGTATGGGCACTTGCCCACCCATACCAACATCACCACCATACCCAATCCCAACACGCCACATCTCCGAGGTATGGGCACGGTGCACACCCCATACCAACATCACCACCATTACCCACATCCCAACACCGCCACCATCTCCCTGTATGGCCACTGTGCCCAACCATCCCAACATCACCACCATTACCCCACATCCCACTCAACTCACATCTCCCTGTATGGGCACTGGCCCCCCCATCGCAACATCACACCACCATTTTACCAAAACATACCCAACTCAAACTCACATCTCCCTGTATGGGCACTGTGCACACCCATACCAACATCGCCACCATTACCCCACAGCCCACCACCGCAACCATCTCCCTGTGTATGGGCACTGTGCCCACCCTCACCACATCGCCTCGCCACCATTACCCAACAGCCAACCACCGCAACCATCTCCCTGTATGGGCACTGTGCCCACCCATACCAAACATCGCCACAATTTACCCCACACCCAAACACTGCCAACCATCTCAGTGTATGGGCACTTGCCCACCCAGACACATCGCCACATTAACCCCAAATCCCCAACACCCCGCAACCATTCTACGTTGTATGGGCACTTGCCCACCATACACATCACCACCATACCCCACATCCCACCACCGAAACCATTCCGTGTATGGAAACTGTGCCCACCCATACCAACTCACCACCATTACCCACATCCCACAACTGCAAACCAATCTCCCTGTATGGGCACTGTGGCCCCACCATACCACATCACCACCATACCCACATGCCACCACCGACAAACCATCTCCCTGTATGGGCCTGGCCCCACCCATACCACACATCACCCCATTACCCCAATCCCACCACCGCAACAATCTCCGTGTATGTACTGTGCCCACCCATACCAAAATCATCACACCAACATTACCCCAATCCCACCACTGCAAACATCTCCCTGTATGGGCACTGTGCCCACCCCTAACAACATCACCACCATTACCCCACAGTCCCACACCCGCAAACCATCTCCGTGTAGGGGGGACCACGCTACCCACCCATACCAACATCAACCACCATTTACACCCATCCCACATCGCAACATCTCCCTGTTATGGGCACTGGCCCACCCATACAAAACATCGCCAACATTACCCCACATCCCACCATCGTAACCATCTCTGGTATGGCACTGTGCCCACCATACAACATCACCACCATTACCACACATCCAACATCGAAACACATATCCGGACATGGGAAACTGTGCCCACCCATACCAACATCACCACCATTACCCCACATCACAAAACCGCAAACCATATCACTGTATGGAAGTGCAAAACCATGCACCAAATCACAACACATTAACCCACATCACCACACGCCACAATTCTCACCTGTATGGCACTGTGCCCACCCATACCAACAGCGCCACCATTACCCCACATCCAACAAGACCACCATCTTCCCTATATGGGCAACAGTGCCACCCATACCAACATCACCACCAATACCCACATCCACCACCGCCACCATCTCTGTGTATGGGCCACTGTGCCCACCCATACCAAATACCCACATTACCCCACATCAACATCACCACCATTACCCCCAAATTTTACCAACACCGCCAAAACCATCTCCCTCTGTATGGGCACTGTGCCCACCATACCAACATCACCACCATTACCAACATTCCCAACACTGCCACCAATCTCCCTGTATGGGACTGTGCCCACCCATACCAAACATCGCCACCATTACCCCCACATACCAAACACCGCAACCAATCTCTGGTATGGGCAGTGCCCACCATACCACATACCACCAGACCACCAATATACCACCACCGAAAAAATCTCCGGTGTAGGGCATGTGCCAACCCATACCAACATCAACAACATGACCACCACATCCCACCAAGCAACATCTACTGTATGGGCACGTGCCCCACCCATTACCACATCACCCACCATACCCCCACATCCAACACCGACCCCTTCCCCGCAGAGCGTCGCTGTGTAACCCCTTCCCCGCAGAGCGTCGCGCTGTAGGTTCCGTACCTGGGGGGCTCCGTAGATGTACAGCACCAGGGGCTCATTTTGCGGGATGACGAACCAGCCCTTGTGCCAGCTCTTGGCTCCCTTCTCCATATAATGCATGTAACTGCACAGCACGCTGTGCTCTGCCGCCACGGAAGCCTGTTTCTGCAGGGGAGGCACCGCGTGAGCGCCGCAATACACACCGCGCACACGGGGGCGCGCAAAGTGACGCCCAATAAGCCATCTGGGTCACGGTGACTCGGGTCGGTTCAGACTGACATAACGATTAACTGGCCCCTTGGTCACTACATCCACATACAGTGATATATATATATATATATATCATATATATCTCATGTCTATTATACCAGGCAGGCAGAGACGGGGGGAGCCGGGCTGGTCCTTATTCCATGTAGTAACAGAGGAGGGAGAGGGAGTAGTAACAGAGGAGGGAGAGGGAGTAGTAACAGAGGAGGGAGAGGGAGTAGTAACAGAGGAGGGAGAGGGAGTAGTAACAGAGGAGGGAGAGGGAGTAGTAACAGAGGAGGGAGAGGGAGACCAAGGCTAAAGATTATGTGTACCCAAGGCTAAAGAATATGTGACCAAGGGCTAAAGAGTATCTGTACCCTGCTAAAGAGTCTGTGTGCCAAGGCTAAATTATATGTACTCAAGGCTAAGAGTATTTGTGCCAATGCTAAAGAGTATTGGTGCCAATGCTAATATGGTATGTGTACCAAGCTAAAGCAGTCTGTGTACCAAGCTAACGATTAATGTGTGCCAAGGCTTAAAGAGTCTGTGTACCAAGGCGTAAAGAGTTATGTGTACCAAGGCGCTAAAGTATGGTCCAAGGCTAAGGTATTTGTACCCAAAGGCATAAAGAGTTATGTGTGCCAGTGTAAGAGTATTGTACAAGGCTAAAGAGTATGTGTACCCATGCGAAGAGTATGTGTACCAATGTTACAGAGTTGTGTCCTCAGGCTAAAGAGTATGTGTACCAAGGCTAAGCAGTAGTGTACCAAGGCTAAAGAGTAGTGTACCAAGGCTTACAGCGTATGTTGTACGCACTCCTAAAGAGTATGGTGCACAAGCTAAAGAGATGTGTGCCAATTCGAAAATAATGTGTCAAAGGACAAAAGATATGTGTGCCAAGGCTAAAGATTATCTGTACCAATCTAAATAGTATGTGTTACCCAAGCTAAAAGTATTGTGCCAATGCTAAATAGTATGTGTGCCAAGTCTCAAGAGTATGTGTACCAAGACAAAGAGTTGTGTACCAAGGCTCAAGAGTCTTTGTACCAAGGCTAAAGAGTATTTGTACCAAGACCAGAGTATGTGTGCCAAGGCTAAGAGTATGTGTGTCCACGGCTACAGAGTAATGTGTGGCCAAGGCTAAAGAGTATGTGTGCCAAGGCTAAAGAGTATGTTTGCCAAGGCTAACGAGTATGTTTGCCAAGGGCTAAAGAGTATTTGTGCCAAGGCTAAAGAGTATGTGTACCAAGGCTAAAGAGTATGTTTACCAGGCTAAAGAGTATGTGTACCAAGGCTAAATAGTATGTGTACCAAGGCTAAAGAGTTATTTGTACCAAGGGGCTGCATAGTATTTGTTACTCAGGCTAAATAGTATGTGGGTACCAATGCTAAAGAGTAGTGTACCAAGGCTAAAGATTATTTTCCAATGCGAAAGAGTTGTGTACCAAGGCTACAGATTATGTGTACCAAGGCAAAAGGGTCCTGTGTGCCAAGGCTAACGATATTGTGTACCAAGCTAAATAGGATGTGTACCAAGGCTAAAGAGTATGTGTGTACCAAGGAAAATAGTATGTGTCAATGCTAAAGATTATTTGTACCACCAGCTAAGATTCATGTTTACCAAGGCTAAGATATGTGTACCAAGGCTAAGAGTATGTGTACCGATGCAAAATGATGTGTCCAAGGCTAAGTGCCATTCTGTGGCAATCTGATTTCTCCAAACGTATTAAAGAGAAATAATTAATGAATACGCAGCTTTTTTTATTTTGCCGCACTGGTTGCACACTTTGCCCTAGATAAAGATGTCCCCGCAGTTTATAACATTTCCCAGTGCAGACTGCCGCAGCCTCCTTTGTGAATCACACTGTCTCCATTGCGACGCGCACTGATCACGTGCCAGATCCCACAGCCCCTCCTGCTCTCTGCTGCAGGAGGGGACTTTGATCGATGTAATCCGGCGCTCGCCTCCCGCTCCCCAGTCCTGGCCACCGCCTGGTCTCGGGCGCTCGCAGGCAACGTGGCGGTGATCTGTCATTGCGGGCGGCGCAGTCCGGACTCACGTGGCCTGTTCGGTGAGGCGGGCGAGCGGGTGCTGGGAGCTGCCGGTTCTATCTTGCGGTGATAAAACATTTAACTGGAGGTGCTCATGGGAATAGATAACTCAGACCTTCTTTTTCGGGTGTAAGAATGTAGGAGTAATAAAGCGGTCCTCCACCCCTTCCCTGTGATCTCCTATCACTAATATTGATAAAAAACACTACCGTCCCCTCCACCACACATACACATTTTTTGTTACCACACACCCCCCAACCCCTTAACTAATACGTTTTTTTTATCAGGTACTGTTTCTCTTTTGTGTCCTGTACCTAAAGAAATTCAGCGGTACCTTTTCTCAACTTTAATGTGCAACACACTACACTAGTTGCTATGATAATAAACCTATAACTGTACAAATATAATGACCATTGACTATGGAGCTGATAATATCAGCAGCAAGAAATAATACACAGCCTGGTGCTGCACTACAAATTCACCCTCCACTAGGGAAAGGGCCATATGTTCCATAAATGTTCCAAAGTAGTGCACTATTCACTAAGTGCCAGGGTAGGCAATCCTGCGCCCTTTCCCGCCTCCTACTTGCGGCTCCTGCATGTTGCCGACCCCTGGTTGCCTCTCTCCTCCCAATTCTGGGGTAGATGCGGGGGCGCGCGGGCCTGGCTCTTGTGCTTCTAGCCTGACGTCGCCCAGCTGCTGGCCTGCCCTCTCCTGTACTGTCCCACGCCGGGCTGTCATGCGGGTTCGCGCCGGAAAAGTGTGGTGTCACAAACTTCCGACGCGAACCGACGTCAGAGACCCGTGTGGGATGGTACAGGAGAGAGGCAGGAAGCAGCTGGGAGACGGTCAGGCCAAGCACAACCAGAGGCCGGCCCCACAGCCAGGATGTGAGGTGAGAGGCAGCAGCTGGGGTCGCAACTTGCAGAGAGCCCGCCCCAACCAACATTCAACGGCAGGACATGAGGGATAGAGGCCCAATGTAGGTTGTACTGTGGTGCTTATTAGGGGGGTGGGGGGGGTATAGTGTATGTGAATATATTGGTTGAATTTGTAACTTACAACACTGTTTGTGCAACTGAAACAATAAAAAACGAACTAAGTTACTATTGTGAGATGCATGTTATTCCCCCACATAGTTTGCCGTGTGTTTATGCTTATACAGTAATATCCCCTGTGTGTGTTTTGTGGGGTGTAATATTAAGCATGTGTTGCGGCTCTCGGAATATTTTGGGAGAACGACCTTTTTATTTTTTTTTAATAAAGGCTCTTGTTCCTTGAGGGTTGCAGACGCCTGCCCTAGTGTAAGGAAAAACTCACACTTAACATAGAAGAGAGGACACAAATATAATAAAGGGACAATAAGAAAAAAGGAGAACCAAAGTGCATATGTTTCAACGTATCCAATATATCAGTACCATCCGCCGTCTCATCTCACATATTAACAAGTTCTTTTCTTTTCGGGGCATGGTACAGAGTCCTCAAATCCGCACTTCTACTCGGGTCACGGACCTACATGATCCTGACTCATCGAGCTTGCAGACGCTGCTTCCCCACAGTCCTGTTTCCGCGTTTCCCGTACCTGTGTACTTGATCGCACAATCCCCTCACATCGCTCAGCCGGTGGTGTGCATAGCGCACTCAGTACTTCTGCCCTCTTACGCGTATCGCCAGGCTAATTAGGCTTCATCAGGAAATCCATTTAGACTAGCACAAACGCGTAGGAAGCGAGAGGTAGAGAAATGACCGGAGGGAGGTTCCCAGCCCCTATACCGAGGTCACTGGAGTGAACCATTCCAGTGTAAAGAGAGCAGGAAGTACTGTGTGCGCAATCACATGACACCAACCCTGTGGCTGAGCGTCTTGAGGGATTGCGCGTCAGATAACCCCGTGTAAGGAAACGCTGATCGGGACTGTGGGGAGGCCCGTCTGCAGCACACTGGGTCCGGAAATCCGTGTAGACGTGCTGGGGATTGGAGTCCGGAATATACCATGCTTTGAAAGATTGTATATGTGAGTGATAGCATTGGACGGCACGAATATATTGGATACTTTATACTAATCTATTGGATACGTTATACTATATAATTGGAATTACTTTATACTAACAAATATATTGGATACTTTATACTAATTATATGGATAACTTTGGAATTTTTGCCCTTTTGATTCTCCTTTTTATTTTTTTTGTCCTCTCTTCTATGTTAAGTGTGAGTTTTGTTGTGTTTGTCATTTGTTTCCATCAACTAGTAATAGTGCGCACTTGGACTTTTTATGGGCTAATTGAAACTGTCTGGGAGAATTGATAGCTTCTCTGGTAATACTTAGCTGGCTATGGGTGATTTAATCACCACTTCAAAATCGACACTTTGTTGGTAATAAAAAATTTAATCTGTCGTGTATTAAATTGCGCGTGTTACACGTCTCGTCTCTTTAAAGGTGTCGCTTGGAAGCTCCTCAATCCCTCAACCGATGTAACAAAGTGCACTATTTTAACTGTAGCAATATAAAATATATAATTTAAATACCAACTTCACTTCAAGTGGCTTGTTTATATAAAGGTTGACTACTTTGGTGTGTGTGTGTGGTTGTGTGTGTGGTGTGTGTGTGTGTGTGTGTGTGGTATATATATGTATATAGTGTATAGTTGTGTAATATTTATTGGGTGTCCGGCCGCTCTGCTCATATGGTAGACTGAGAGCAAGTGTATGGCTCGGGAGGCTGTCATTAATCATATTATGACGGTTAATCGGCCCACACACTTGTTTGCGAAATGTAAGTTGTGCAAATAGATCTCAGTAGCATGTTTTTGTAAACAACTCTGAATTACATTTTGCATGTATTAATGTAACAAGCCTTTTTGTTTCTATAGCAACCATCACAAATCACAGATTCTGAGTTAATATCCTCTCTGTGCTGCAGAGCCATTTAGTGAACCCCCCCCAGACCGAATCTTCGCCGATCGATCGCTTAATTACTTATCATTGTGTGGATTGGTATTGATCCATATTAAAGGTGGGGAAACCCGGAGGCTTCGGTACGCGCTTTAAGCCTGTGGAAGAAATAAGCGAGACTGTATTCAATGACACAAAAAAAAAAAAAACACGCACGCGTTGTACGTGACAAGGCTGCTTTAGGAACTATAACCTCTGACCTGTGACACTCCGTGCTCAAGATATTGCCGTGGAAAAATGGGTTTGGAGGTGCCACCGCGAGGGAAGGCAGAGTGGGATGGTGGGGAGCTGTGACTCAGTATTTCCACTCTAATGTGAGTGTGGGACGCTGGGTCAGCACATATTGGTTTTTTTTTGCAGTTAGCCGTCGGAACCCGAAAATCCATACTATCGTCCGTTTAAACAGGACTGGAAAAATACCATACCAGTCTCTCTCTCTCCCCCCCCCTTTCTGTCACTTCCCCCCCTTGCTGTCTCTCGCCCCCCCTCGCTGTCCTCTCTCCCCCCCCCCTTGCTGTCTCTCCTCTCCCCCCCCTTGCTGTCTCTCTATTCCCCCCCTTGCTGTCCTCTCCCCCCCGTGCTGTCTCTCCCCCCCTCTTGCTGTCTCCCCCCACCTGGCTTCATCCCCCTCCCCGCTTGTGTCTCTCCCCTTCCCTCCCTCTGTGTTTTCTTTTCCCCTCCCTTCCCGCTGTGTCTCTCCCCCTCCCCGCTGTGTCTCTCCCTCCTCCCTGCTGTGTCTCTCCCCCCTCCCCGCTGTGTCTCTCCCCCCTCCCCGCTGTGTCTCTCCCCCCTCCCCGCTGTGTCTCTCTCCCCCCCTGCTGTGTGGTCTCCCCCCCTTGCTGTGTCTCCCACCCTGCTGTGTCTCTCACCCCCTCCCTACTGTGTCCCTCTCCCCTTCTCCCTGGCTGTGTCTATCCCCTTCGCCCCTGCTGTGTCTCCCCCCCTTCCTCCTCCCTGGCTGTCTCTCTCCCCCCTTCCTCCTCCCTGGCTGTCTCTCTCCCCCCTTCCTCCTCCTGTCTGTCTCTCTCCCCACCTTCCTCCGCCCTGGCTGTCTCTCCCCCCCTTCCTCCTCCTGGGCTGTCTCTCTCCCCCTTCCGCCTCCCTGGCTTCTCTCTCCCCCTTTCCTCCTCCCTGGCTGTCTCTCTCCCCCCTTCCTCCTCCCTGGCTGTCTCTCTCCCTCCTTCCTGGCTGTCTCTCTCCCTCCTTCCTCCTCCCTGGCTGTCCTCTCTCCTCCCCCTTACCTCCTCCCTGGCTGTTCTCTCGTCCTTTCCTCCCCTGGCTGTCCCTCATCTTCTCTCGCCCCCCCTTCCTCCTCCCTTGCTGTCCTCTCTCCCCCCCCCTTCCCTCCTCCCTGGCTGTCTTCTCTCCCAAAAAAAAAAAACTCCTCCCCTTTCCTCCTCCCTGGCTGTCTCTCTCCTCTCCCCCCTTTCCTCCTCCCTGGCTGTCTCTCTCCCCCCTTCCTCCTCCCTGGCTGTCTCTCTCCCTCTCTCCCCCCCCTTCCTCCTCCCATGGCTGTCCTCTCCCTCTCCCCCCTTCCTCCTCCCTTGGCTGTCTCTCCTCTCTCCCCCCCTTCCTCCTCCTGGCTGTCTCTCTCCCCCCCTTCTTCCTTCCTCCCTGGCTGTCCTCTCCCCCCCTGGGGTCCTCCGGCCCTGGCTGTCTCCTCCTCTCGTCTCTGTCTCTCTCCCCCCCCCCACCCTTCCTCCTCCTCCTGGCTGTCTCTCTCCCCCCCTTCCCCTACCTTGCTGTCTCTCCTCCCCCCCTTCCTCCTCCCCTGGCTGTCTCTCTCCCCCCTTCCTCTTTTCCTGTCTATCTCCCATCTCCCCCCTCCCCCTTGCCTCCTCCCTGGGCTGGCCTCCCCCTTCTTCCCCACCACGATCCCATGCCGCTAGAAAACTTTACGCTCTATTTATCCCCATATTTAAGGTTTCCGTTAAAGCATCCCAAGCATTGTAACATTTCCTGCCTTTTGTCTGTGCCACCTCTGCTGGGCGGCCCGCTCCGGCTTTCCCCGACATCTCGTTAAGACGTTTTCCTCCCTGTGTTTTCTCCTCGCTCGTGCGCTCTCAGTCCCAGCTGATCTGGAGCAGTAATGAATTTGGGAGTTGTCCTCTCGTGGCTGATGACGAGGACTTTTGACACGATTGTGGAGATGGAGCCTGCCTCAGGTAAACGCCAAAAAAAAGATTTTAGTGGTGTATTTAAACCTTTACGTGACACCGCCCACCCCCGGCACTTGGCTATCACTGGACCGCCGCGCTGATCGCGGTAATCACCGATGACCCTAACGGAAGACGAGGGATCTCGTCTGCTGTTTCTCATGCCCGCACAACATAACGAGAACGGCCATGGCCGTTGCCTGCCACCCCCAAACGTCACGGGGGCTCGAGGCCAAACCACGTGACGTGGTGACAACCTCATAGGGCCCCTCAAGTGGTTAACGGGTCCCTTTCAGTCCTTAAAGCCCCTTCCTTGTGATTCTGGAACCGGACAGCTGATTTTCTCTCTCATTCTTGGCCCCGGTTTGCCGGGGCGCAGCAGCTCTCGGCCTGTATGCCCAATTGTCGTCGGGGAGGACTTCAGCGGTGCAGAGAAGATTTGCCCAGCTGTGCCAGAAGAAGTATAATGTTCCGAGCCAATGTTGCAATGAGGTGAAGGTCCAGCGATGAGGAATGAGGGGAGTGGCGATGAAAGCAGCGGAGGGGAGGATCAGGCCGTGTGCCCATACCACCATTACTCATTGATTAAAAAAACGTCTTGTTATAAACCAAAATGTCAATGGACATATCACTTGTATAATACGGTGATTCTGTCTGGCATGTGCACTTTTCAACGTTAAACGCAAAGCAATCCTGCGGTCTTTGCACGCCGCACCACACACGCACACAACACTCACACCACGCACACGCACCTCCCTGCAGAATAAGAAATGACGTGATCAAAAAAAAGAAAAGGTACATCCTTCCCCCTGCGCGTTGCTGGCCCCCCCACCCCTGCGCGTGCTGCCCCCCCCCCTCACCCTGCGCGTGCTTGCCCCCCCCCTCACCCCTGCGCGTGCTGCCCCCCCCTCACCCCTGCGCGTGCTGGCCCCCCGCCTCACCCCTACCCCTGCGCGGCCTGCCCCCCCCCCCCTCACGCCCTGCGCGTGCTGCCCCCCCCTCACCCCTGCGCCGTGCTGCCCGCCCGCCTCACCCCCTGTCGCTTGCTTCCCCCCCCTCACCCTTCTGCTTTCTTTCCCCCCTCACCCCTGCTCTTCTGCCCCCCCTCACCCCCTGTTCTCTTCTCCATCCCCTTCTCCCCCCTGCGCGTGCTTCCCCCCACCTCACCCCTGCTCGTTCTGCCCCCCCGCCTCCCCCTACCCCCCTTCTCTTGTCTCCCCCCCCCCCCCCCTCACGGGGGGCCCTTCTCGTGCTGCCCCCCCCCTTCACCCTTGCGCGTGCTGCCCCCCCTCACCCCTGCGCGTGCTGCCCCCCTCACCCCTGCGCTTGCTGCCCCCCCCCGTGCATCTCCCCCCCTCCTGTGCCTCTCCCCCGCGTCCTGCGCCTCTCCCCAGCGTTCCTGCTCCTCTCCCCCCCCGCGTCCTGTGCGTCTCCCCCGCCTCCTGTGCCTCTCCCTCGCCTCCTGTGCCTCTCCCTCCCCCGCCTCCTGTGCCTCTCCCCAGCCTCCTGTGCTCTCCCCCGCCTCCTTGCCTCTCCCCCGCCTCCCTGTGCCTCTCCCCCGCCTCCTGTCCTCTCCCCCCCCCCCGCCTCCTGTGCCTCTCCCCCCCCTCCTCCTGTGCTCTCTCCCCGCCTCCTGTCCTCTCTCCCCGCCTCCTGTGCCTCTCCCCCGCGTCCTGTGCCTCTCCCTCTCCCCCGCGTCCTGTGGCCTCTCCTCCAACCCCCGCGTCCTGTGGCCCCTCTCCCTCCGCTCCTGTGCCTCTCCCCCGCCTCCTGCGCGTCTCCCCCGCGTCCTGCGCCTCTCCCCCGCGTCCTGCGCCTCTCCCCCGCGTCCTGCGCCTCTCCCCCGCATCCTGCGCCTCTCCCCCGCCGCCCTGCGGCCTCTCCCCCGCGTTCCTGCGCGTCTCCCCCGCGTCCTGCGCGTTCTCCCCGCGTCCCTGCGCCTCTCCCATTCTCCCCCGCGTCCTGCGCTTCTCCCTCCGCCTCCGCTCCTCTCCCCCCGCGTCCTGCCGCATGTCCCCCGCGTCCTGTGCCTCTCCCCCGCGTCCTCGCGTCTCCCCCGCGTCCTTGTGGCATCTCCCCCGCGTCCTGTGCTTCTCCCCCACTGCATGTAGAAAGCGGAAACCGAATGAAACAGTCCAGCAAGCAATGGCTGCGATGCCATGTCTGCAGTGACTGAGGTGTAACACGTGAAAGCGCTGCGTGTGCGTGTGCTTTGCGTGTGCTGTGCATTGGCTGGGGCTGTGCTGGCTTGTGTGCGTGTGCGTGTGCCGTGTTACAGGGCAAGTTAACAACTAGCTAAAAAAACAGAAGTGCCCTAGGCAATGGTGGAAAATAAATCTAAAAAAAGAGTTTAGTGTCATTTTGACCGTTTCCTATAGACCAGGCTTGTGAGCGTGACGGGGTTAAATGCGCCTTATTTGTGATGTACGTGCGGCCACGCGATCTTATACATACAGCGAAGTACTGGGTGTACGCGCTTGGCCGCCTCCGGTGGTGCTTTATGTAGTAGTACACAAGCTCTGCAGGGTTTGGATGGCAGTTCAAAGCTGCCATTAAAAAAAAAACAAAACAATGTTATTATTTTTTTTCCCATTTCAAATTATGTGGCATCATCCAATTTCACACATGCATTGGCGAAGGGTTTGTTTTCGGGGGTTCACTAAATGGCTGTCAGTTTCAAGCATAAGATGACCAAAGATGCAGGGTGAGTTCTTTGGGGAAGATCATGTGACCAGCTGTCACTTGATCAATTGGTGCCACTGCTCGAGAGAGGGCAGGGCTCAAAAGGGGTGTGCCAGAGCCTGGTTTCAGAAAGTGAAGGGGATGGACTTGTAATGGTGCTATATAAACAAAAATCTTGTTACATTATAAATACTTAAAAATGTCTTTATCTTTTTTTTTTTTTTTTTGTTAAATGCTACAAATATTTTCTCATATACAGAACGGATTTATTTAATAAAACACAGACAGCGTGTAGGATATTGCTTGTTCTGCAGCTTTAAACCTCGTGCCCTCCCGCCCCTGTTACAGGCATGGACTGCGAGGTAGCGCCGTACTCCCCCGCTGTGAGCACGTCATAGGCCGCAGGGTCCAGCGCTGAGCCCAGCGCAGAGCCCAGCGTCAGAGCCCGCGGGACGGAGCCAGAGCCGACGGGTGGACCCGGGTGCGGAAAAAAAGAAATGATCCTTGTGCGGGTTTGCTGTCCTAAACTTTCCCCCGGGAAAAAAACGGGACAGACAAGACTGGGTGCGATCCGAAACCCGGCACAGAACTCGGGACTTCTCCCTCGCTGGGGAGAGCAACCCGCCGACCCTGAACCAGAACCAGGGAGGCCCCCGCTGCGGGGCGGTCCTCTCTGCAGGAGACTCAGTGGTGTTCGGTGCGAAGTGTGGATACCTAATTACCCTTTTTGGTTGTAAGCAATATATTCCATTGCGGAAAGGTAAAGACGCCCCCCCCCCCCCATGGCTGCCATCGGAGGGGGGGGGGGGGGTTTTGATCAGGAATTGCATCACCATAGCACGCTGTCAGCTAAAGGGTTAATTGTTTAAACTCATGCCCACGGCTGTGCTTTCAACAAGGTGAACAGGACTGGCATCTGGCCAGGACAAGAAACCCCCCCAGCACATTGGCTTCTTATGGCAGAATAATAGCGGACACGGGCCATCACTCAGCAAGCCATCTTATCTCCGCGCCGGGCACACCATCTTCCTGCATATCCTCTTTTTAACTGTGTACCCAGAAGAGACACGCTGCCGCCCCAACAACGTAAGCAAATATTGGCCGGGGGCGTTTTTCTTACCGTAACATGAACTGTCCCGGTGGTTACCGTGTGGTGAAAGGATGTTACTTAACAACTTAAAGAAGTTTCTCCTTTGGTAAAAAGTGACCCCAACCCCCTCCGCCCACCCCCGGCCGCCAAGACAGCTATTTTCAGCCTGGGTCCTCATCGGTGACTCCTGGGTTAAATTCTCCCGTTGGAACCAAATGGCTTGCCCAATCTCAGGCCAATAGAAGCGGCGACATCATAGGTTGTGACTTCCTATTGGACGGCCATTTAAATCGCCTTTAAAACCCAGGAAGTAACCCCCCGGCTGCAAGCTTCCTATTGGTTCCGAGATATGATGCCGGAGATTTTACCCCCGTACCTTCACACTAAGTATCTCGGTCCGTGGGTTCCTCGTGGCCAGCAAATAGTGGCGTTTTCTCTCAGTTGAGGGGGGCTCCAGATCCCTACAAATAATAAATAGGGGGGAAAAACGAGGAGCCACTCTTTTTAAACAATGCCTGCTGATTACTATACCCTGCGAGTACTAATACCTGCTGAATACTCATACCCTGCTTAATACTAATACCCTGCTGAGTACTATCCTTCGGATACTAATACCCTGCTGAGTACTAATACCTTCTGATTACTAATCCCCTGCCTGAGTACTAACTACCTGCTGGTACTAAATACCTGTCTGAGTACGATAACTGCTGAGTACTATACCCTGCTGAGTACTAATACCTGCTGAAGTACTAATACCCTGCTGATACTAATACCCTGCTGATACTAATACCCGGCTGGTATACTACCTTTGAATACTAATACCCTGCTGAGTAACTAATACCTGCGGAGTACTAATACCCTGCTGAGTACTAATACCTGCCTGAGTACTAATACCCCTGTTAAGTAACTAATACCCTGCTGAATACTACTTACCCTGCTGAATACTAATAACCCTGCTGAATACTCAATACCCTGACCACCCTCTGGAATACTAATACCCTGCGAATACTAATACCCGCTGAGTACTATACCTGCTGAGTACGAATACCCTGCTGAGTACTACTACCTGCTGAGTACTAATACCCTGCTGAGGAGTATATACCCTGCTTAGTACTAATACCCTGCTTGAGTACTAATGCACTGCTGAGTAAACTAATGCCCTGCTGAGTACTCATACCCCTCTGAGTACTAATAACCCTGCTTAGTACTAATACCCTGCTGAGTACTAATGCCCTGCTGAATACAAAAATATACCCCTGCTGAGTACTAATACCTGCTGAATACTAATACCCCTGCGATACTAAATACCCTGCTGAATACTAATATACCCTGCTGAATACTAATACCCGCTGAGTACTAGACCTGCTGGAAAAAAAGGTTTTTAACAAAAGGTAGTCCTCGTATCCAACCGTTCACTTTACAACGGATGGCATAATCCAACTCTTTACAATGCCACACCTAAGGGCCGGTTTTTCAATGCCGGAATTGTGTTATCCGAATAACAAAAAACCTAATAAAAACAGCGAAAAATATAATAAGAATAAAACCATAGACCCTAACCTTACATCATATAAAGAAAAAATACCTCAATGCAAAACACTCGGAGCGCAGAGCCGTATGGGACCGGGCCCAATACTACACATCGGCCTTCGATGCAACACACCCGGCGACCAGACCGCTCACCGCCGCTGATTAACATGGGACCGCTTTAAAAACCACGGTTTCACACTATCCCACACTACTTCCAAACGGGTTCCCGGTGGATAACCCCCGCGGACGCCGGTATACTACTACTTTATCAAACCTTTAGTGGCCTTTTTGTTTAAGTAGAGAATCCCATTCGCTCTTAAGGACCAGAATAAGCAGGACTTTTTTTTAAAATAACAGGTTTGCAGCCGGGGGTCTCCAAAGCGGCACTGGTGCTAATTTTCCGCCCCCGGGACCCCCCCGCTCCCAGAACTACCTCCGTAGCGGTGGCCGGAATCCCTGTCTGTTTTAATCCCCATCCGCGGTCCATATAGGAGGACGCCGCACCGGATGGACTTCCGGCTTGCGGGAAATGTAGAGAGCCCCGCCATTATCTAGGCAACGCGGTTCCCTGTGCGGCGGGGATACCGGCACCACTAACGAAGTAGTATCTCTGGAACCCGTTTAGCATCCGAAGACCCCGTGCTTCAATCCTTAAATAAAACGAATTAAAACGAACGAAGCAGTTCTGCGGCTTTAGTAAGCCGATCGCTACCTCGCGATGTGGAATTGCCTTTCTCGGAGGGCGTACTTTACTACGTTATCAACAGATTACTGCGGGAGTGTATCTGGACATCGTTTCGCTTTGACATTATTCACTCTGCGGGCCTTGTCTTGACATTGTTCGCTTGAACCGTTAATTTCACTCTCGGGCCTTGTCTGGACAATCGTTCGCTTACCATTAATCACTCTGCGTTCCTTGTCTGGACAATTGTTCGCTTTACCATTATTCACTCTGGGGCGGGCCTTGTCTGGACCTGTTTGCTTGCCCGTTATTCACTCTGCGGGCCTTGTCTGGACATTGTTCGCTTGACCATTAATTCACTCTGCGGGCCTTGTCTGGACATCGTTCGCTTGCCCGTTAATTCACTCCGCGAGCCTTATATAAGAAACCTGCAGCAGTGTTTTGTTTTTAAGACAATCTTTGGGTTTCCTGTTCAGCCATCGGGTGTAGAACATATTACTTTGTGTGTCTGCGTTGCAGCTTTAATAAAGTCTGATTGCATCCTGCCGGCGTGTGCAGCGTGGTACATGAAACTCCCGCACACGGAGCTTGTGCCTGCGTAGCGTGCGAGTTGCTGTACATGTGAAGTCGCAGTTTGGCTGGCGAACGGCTTATAAGCAGACGGCTTCTTCCCTCCAGCTCATAGCTCTGCCGTACGGGAGGGGGCGTTAATAACAACATCGCCATGGGCCGCCACTATACTATGGCGCCACAGCCTGTTTCACGCGAGGGGTGGGGGAGGTTGGTTGCGCGTGCACAACTGAGGCCAGGGGCAAGGCCCACGGAGGATGCAGTTACCGGGACTCACACGTGCGCTCCGCTCAGCGCAGTTACCCTTGACGCACCTTGCGCTCCGGCTGAGATCAGCTCATGACCGCCGGTGGACGCACGTGGCGCTCCGGCTCAAGCAGTGACCATGACGCACCGTGCTCTTCGGCTGAGATCAGCGCAGTGACCGGGACGCACCGTGCGCTCCGGCATAGATCATCCAGTGACCGTGACGCACGTGCGCTCACGGCTGAGATCGCGCTGACCGGGGACGGCACATGCGCTCCGGCTCAAGGAGAGTGACAGAAACGCACCGTGCGCGCCGGCTGAGAATCAGCGCATTGACCTGGACTGCACCGTGTGCTTCCGGCTGAGATCAGCGTAGTGACCGGGACGCCAATCCGTGTGCTCCGTGAGATCATAGCGCAAGTGACCGGTACGCACCTGCGCCTCCGCCGAGATCAGCGCAGTGGACGGGACGCATAAAAACGTGCGCTCTCGTCCGGCGGAGATCACCACAGGGACGCAACTTGCGCTCCGCTGAGATGCAGCGCATTTGACCGTGACGCACGTGCCCTCCGGCCTGAGATCATCGGCAGTGACCGGGAAACGCACGTGCGCTCCCGGCTGAGATCAGCGCAGTGACCGGGACGAACTGTGCCCTCCGGCTGAGATCCAGAGCAGTGACTCGGACGCACGTGCGCTCCCGGCTGAGATCAGCGCAGTGACCGGGGACGACGTGCCCTCGGCCTCAGAGCAGTGACCAGGACGCAGCCGTGCGCTCCGGCTGAGATCAGCGCAAGTGACCGGACCACGTGTGCTCCGCTGAGATCAGCGCAGTGACCGGGACGCACCGTGCGCTCCGCCTGAGATAGCGTCATTGACGCGGACGCACGTGCGCTCCGGCTGAGATCAGGCGCAGTGACCGACCGCACGGTGCGCTCCGGCTGAGATCAGCCGCAGTGACCTGGACGCACCGTGTGCGCCAAGAGAATCAGCGCAGTGACCGGACGCACCGTTGCTACCGGCTGAGATCAGCGCAGTGACCCGGGCGGCTGAGAATCAGCGCAGTGACCGGGACGCACCGTGCGCACTCCGTCGGAGATCAGCGCTTTGCTGCTGGAGATGTTTGTCCAGAGTATTGAAAGACGGTTTGTGTATATAGACACCACTGGTTTATATATGTATGTGCTACATTTATAGACACGCATGTTTGCATACCTCTACTACACACACACACACTTATTTTCCACACTAGGGTAGTGTGACTTCTGCCACCCAGTAGATGTATCAGAGTGTACCGATAAAGCCTGTCCTCCCCTTATCTCAGAGTAATTTCAGCCCGCGGGAGGCAGGCGTCGCCGTAATATTGCTACGGAGCAGGCGTCACCGTAATCATTGCTACGGAGCGCGTCGCCGTAACATTGCCACGGGAGCAGGCGTCGCCGTAATCATTGCCACGGGAGCAGGCGTCGCCGTAATCATTGCTACGTGAGCAGGCGTCGCCGTAATAATTGCTACGGTAGCGGCGTCGCCGTAATAATGGCTACGGAGCAGGCGTCGCCGTATAATTGCTACGGGAGGCATGCGTCGCCGTAATCATTGGCTACGGGAGCAGCGTCGCCGTTATAATTGCTACGGGAGCGGCGTCGCCTAATCATTGCTACGGTAGCAGCGTCCGCCGTAATCACATTGCCCAATCGGGAGCAGGCGTCGCCGTAAAATCATGCCACGAGCAGGCGTCGCCGTAATCATTGCTACTGGAGAGGCTCGCCGTAATCATTTGCCGCGGAGCATGCTCGCCTTAAACATTGCCGCGGCAGGCGTCGCCGTAATCATTGCCGCGGGAGCAGGCTTCGCCGTAATCATTGCTGCGGGAGCAGGCGCCGCCGTAATAATAGCTACGGAGCAGGCCGTCGCCGTAATAATTGCTACTGTATCAGGCGTCGCCGTAATCTTGCTGCGGAGCAGGCGTCGCCGTAATATTGCCGCGGGAGCAAGGCGTCGGCCGTAATCATTGCCACGGGAGCAGGCCGTCGCCGTAATCCATTGCCACGAGCAGCGTCACCGTAATCATTGCCACGGGCGCAGGCTCGTCGTAATCATTGCCAGGAGCAGGGCGTCGCCGTAATATCATTGCCACGGGAGCAGGCGTCGCCTAATAATCATTGTCACGTAACACTACACTTTAAAAGGAAGAGGTTCCCTGGAAGGGGAAAGTTTTTTTTATTCCATGACGGGATCGTCTGGGGATGAGCCTCAGTGTTGTGTGTGTGTGTGTCGTGTGTGGCTGGTTGTGTGTGTGTGGTGTGTTGGTGTGTGTGTTGTGTGTTGTGTGTGTGTGTGTGGTGTGTGCGTGGGTGTAGGTGGTGGTTGTTGTGTTTGTGTGTGTGTGTCTGATGTGTCAGTGGAACGGAGTTGTCACAGGTGTGTACAAAACACAAGAGTAATACAAGTGTTCAAGGTGTCATGTGTATGATGGCGCATGCACACACACGTGTCCGGACATATCACCGCACACCACTATGCTGAGGTTTAATTATCATAGTCATGTCTCACCCTCTCCCCTCCCCCCCCCCCCCCCACCACAGACCTCACACCTGAATGGGGCGGGCACTCTATTTGGGAATGGTACCCTACAGCAGCAGAAAAATCCACTCTGCTTGAACAGAGTAACGGGAACCGAGTAACGGAACCAACGAGTAACGGGAAACAGCGGGTCCCGACAGGGAGGGGGACCAAAAAAAGAAAGTTTGCTAATATAATTAAAATAATTATATACATAAATACTAAAAAGATTGAAAAGTGCCAGTTTTGGTCTGAGTTCTGGAGGTGATCGCACCTGCAATCTGAGGTAGGTTTGGTCTTAATGGGTCCGTCCCAGCCCATGATGTCACCAGGGGTCCCTCTCCCCCGTTGGGTTGTGATGGGTCAGTTAGACGGCCCTTACCTTTCCAGGGTACCCCCCCCAGGGTAGGGCGTAAGGGTCAGATCACTCTTGACGGCGTTCACCCCAGGTTGCGATGGGTGGTCCACCCTACTCCTCCAGGTGCCTCCCAGAATGAAGTACTTATGGGGAGTCCAGCCACACCAGTGGGACTGTGAGGGTGAGTCCAGACCTCCATTCCTCCATGTCCCCTGCAAACAGTGTGATGGATCAGTTCCAAGCCACTTCCTCAGTGTCCCTGGGGGAGTGTATAAGGATTAGTCCAAGCTCCTTTTTCCTCAGGTGTCACCCTGGGGGATTGTAATGGTTAGTCCAAGTCTTCCTCTGGGTGGGCCCCACTGGGGGAGTGTAAATGATCAGTCCACGAGCTCCTCCCTCAGTGTCCTGGGGCGTGTAGTGGATAGTTCCAAAGCTCCTTCCTCAGGTGGACCTTGGGGATGTGTAACTGGTTAGGCCAAAGTCTCCCTCGGTATCCCCAGGGCCTCCCTGCTGCTGCTGCTTCATCCTCCTCGTCGGCCTCCAGTAGTAGAGGCGTTTTTGGTGGTGCAGTCTTCTCCCCGGTGCCACGTGCAAACGTGCTTGACCCACTGCTCCGCTTTGCGCCGCCGTCTCGGGCTGAGTAGTAAGACGCGCAGCTTGGCTCTCGACTGATATTTGAATACAATTTCGTCCCCTGCGGCTCGTGGGTCCCGACCGACGGGTCTGCTCCTTCAACCTGAGAGGCCGATAGGGCGGTCACGCGTCATCACCCGGTCAGACGGTAGACGTCCGTGTACCTAGCCTTCCTCCTGAGAGGACGGAGGTGCGCGTGACCAGTCCGGTGGCCATGGAAGCGTCCTGTGATACCCCTATCCCTGCCGAGCGTCGCTGACTGTTAACCCCATCCAACTGCTATCCGTCCCTGCCGGAGCGTCGCTGTGTAACCCCTTCCCCGGGTAGCTTGAACCTGCAGAGCGTCCTGTGTAACCCCTTACCTGTCCGGAGCGTCGGCTGGTATGAAACCCTGCCCTGACCAGGAGCTCGCTGTTGTACACCCTTCCTGCGGATGCGTCGCTGTGTAACCCCTTCTCCTGCCAGAGGGTCGTGTTGTAACCCTCTTCCCTGTCGAGCGTCGCTGTGATACCCCTTCCCGCCAGCGCGTCGCTGTGTAAACCCCTTATCCTCCGCGCGTCGATCTGTGTAACCCTTCCCTGCCAGAGCGTCGCTGTGTAACCGTCCTTCCACTGCCAGTGCGTCCGCTGTTTGTTAACTCCCTTTTCCCTGCCAGAGCGTCGCTGTGTAACCTTCCCTGCCAGAGCGTCGATGTGTAACCCCTAAAGATCCCTGCAGGTGCATGGTGTGTAAACCCCTTTCCCTGCCAGAGCTCGCTGTGGTAACCCCTCCATGCAGAGCGTCATGCTTTGTAACCCCTTCCTCCCGCAGAGCGTCGCTGTGTAACCCCTTTCCCCGCAGACGAAGCTGTGAATACACCCCTGCCCCAGCAGGCCGTCGCCGTGTAATCCCTTCCCGCGCAGCGTCGCTGTGGTAACCCCTTCCCACAGAGCGTTCTCTGTGTAACCTTCCCACAGTACGCGTCGCTGGTAACCCTTCCCCGTCAGGCCAGAGCGTCTCTGTGTAACCTGTCCCCCGCAGAGTCCTGAGACGCCTCCCGCGTTAGACGCTTCACGAGCTGATGTCTACCCAGCCTCCCAGAACAGAGCGTCGCGTGTAACCCCTTCCCCTACGACCCGCAGAGCGTCGCTGTGTAACCACCCTTCCCCGCAGAGCTCGCTGTGGACCCTCCCCGCAGAGCGTCGCTGTGTACCGTCCCTGCATAGACCCATTCCGCAGCAACCCCAGTTCCACCAGACAGAGACGTCTTCTCGTGTACACCGTTCCCCGCACAGAGCAGGTCGCTGGGTAACCCTTCCCCCAGAGCGTCCGTGTGTAACCCCTTCCCCAGCAGAGGCGTGGTTGTAACCCCTTCCCGCAAAGTCCTTGAACCCGCTAGAGGCGGGCTTTGTTGTGTCACCCCTTCCGCCCAGAGGTCGTGTGTAACCCCTTCCACCCAGAGCGTCGCTGTGTCCTTCCCGCAAGTCTCGTTACCGTTCCCCGAGTCGCTTTACCCCGCAGGCGTCGCTGGTAAACCCTCCCCGCAGATCGTCTTGTGTAACCCTTCCCCGCAGAGCGTCGCGTGCACTCCCGCTCTCGTTACCCCTTCCCTGCCAGAGGCGTCCTGTTTTTGAACCCCTTACCTGCAGAGCGTCAGCTGACATGTAACCACTTCCACCGCAGAGCGTCGCTGGTACGTCACGGACGCGTGTACCCCTCCGCAAGAGCGTCCCTGTTGTACCTCCTTCTTCCAGAGCGTCGCTGTTTTAACCCTTATCCGCCAGAGTCGTCGCTGTTTGTAACCCACTTCCCCGAGAGCGTCGCTGTGTAACACCTCTTCCGGCCGTTCCCCGGGGCCCAGAGCGTCGCCTGTGTAACCCCTTCCCGAGAGCGTGCTTGTGTAACCCCCTTCCCTGCAGAGCGTAGACTGTGTTAACCCCTTCCCCGCAGAGGTCCTCCCGTGTGTAACCCTTCCCTGGCCAGAGCCGTCGATCGTATAACCCTTCCCCGCAGAGCGTCGCTGTGTAACCCCTTCAGCCGCAGAGCGTCGCTGTGTAACCCCTTCCCGCATAGCGTCGCGTGTAAACCCCATTCCCGATAGCGTCGTGTGTAACACCCTTACCCCGCAGAGCGTTCGCGTGAACCCCTTCCCCGCAGAGAGTCCGTGTTAACCCCTTCCCCGCAGAGCGTCCGGTCTGTGTAACCCCTTCCCCGAGCAGAGCGTCGCTGTGTAACCCTGCCCGCCAGAGCGTCCCTGTGTAACCCTTACCACCGACGAGCGTCGCTTGTGAACCCCTTCCCCGCACGACGTCGCTGGTAACCCCTTCCCCCAGAGCGTCGCTGGTGAACCCCTCCCGGAATCGCTACCCATTCCAGCCAAGCGTCGCTGTGTAACCCCTTCCCGAAGCTGCGTCACCTTCTGCAGAGCGTCGTCTGTGAAAACCCCTTCCCTGCCATAGCGTCGATCTGTGTAACCCCTTCCCCGCAGAGCGTCGCTGTTGTAACCCCTTCCCTGCCAGAGCGTCGCTGTGTAACCCCCTTCCCCGCGAGCGTCGCTGTGTAAACCCTTCGCGTCAGAGCGTCGCTGTGTGGCCCCTTCCCCGCAGAGGCGTACTGTGTGACCTCCTTCCCGCATAGAGCAGTCGCTGTTTGTAACCCCTTCCCCAGAGGTCGCGCTGTAGGTTCCGTACATGGGTGGGCTCGGAATTGTACAGCACCAGGGGACTCATTTGGATGGAGACGAACCCAGCCTTGTGCCAGCCTTGCGCTCCCGTCGCATATAAATGTAACTGCATCAGCAACGCTGTGCTCTGCCGCCGGAAGCCTGTTCTGACGGGGAGGCACCCTGGCGCGCGCAATACCACACCTGCTGACACGGGGGCCGCAAAAGTGACCGGCCCAATAAGCCCTTGGTCCGGTGACTGGTCGTTTCAGATGATCAAAACGATAACTGGCCCCTTGGTCACTACAACACATACAGTGATATATATATATATATATTATGTATATCTATGTTCTATTTTACAGCAGGCAGGAATAGAGCGGGGGTGAGCCGTGCTGGTCCTTATTCCTTATAACAAGGTGAACAGAGGAAGGGAGGAGAGGAGTAGAGTAAGCCAGAGGATGGAGGGAGAGTAAGTAGCGTAACAGAGGAGGGAGAGGGGTAGAGTAGAGCGAGAACAATGGAGGAGAGGGGAGTAGTAAGAGGGGGATGAGAGAGGGAGAGTAGAGTAGTACCAAGGAGCGGAAGGATGAGTAGAACGAGAGGAGAGGGGTAGAACAGGAGGAGGGGAAGAGCGGAGGTATACAGAGGAGGGAGAGGGGTCAGTAGTAACAGAGGAGGGAGAAGGGAGTGTAACCAGAGGAGGGAGAGGGTAGTAGTACAAGATGGAGAGGGAAGAACAGTGAGGAGAGTAGTGTAACAGAGAGGGAGAGGGATTAGTAACAGAGGAGGAGAGGGCATTGTCACAGAGTAGTAAACCAGGAGGTGAGAGGGAAGTATAGAAGAGGGGGTAGTATGAGAGTAGTAGTAGGCAAGTTACAGAGTAAGAGGGGAGAGGGAAGTAGTTGTATAAACCTTTTTTAATGGGACTACAGGTTTGATATGATCAGGCTTTCCAAACCTCTCAGGGTCCTTCATTCGGGTCATACCACCGACCCCGAGAGGTGTGAAAGCCTTGAAACATACTACTTTGTATTAAAAGAGCCTCAACCCCCCTACTCCTCTGTGTACCTCAGGATGTATCAACGCAAGTGGGCCAGCTCATGGTGTCTTAGTCACAGTCACACTGGGGATAAGAGTAAAGTAGGACTGGGACGTCTGGAACTACTAGATTGCTTCCTAAAAAGGCGTTGGGCGCATTGTCCAGTATTTGGCGCAGGGCTCCCAGTCGAAAGTCGAGCCACGTAAAATTTAATTGGCGCCACCCCCCCCCCCCCGTCAAAATTAGTGGTGTGTGTGTGGAAGGGGGGGGGGGCATTGTGGGTAGGGGGGGAGAAGAGTGTGTGGTGGGGGGGGGGGGTGAAGGAGTGTGTGGTGGGGGGGGGGGTGGGAAGGTGTGGTGGGTGGGGTGTGGGTGCGGGGATTGAAAGTTGCTCTGTTGTTATTGCAAAAGGGACGTCAGAACGTCCCCTTCTGTATCCTTGTCACCGTTTTCACCCTGCAGTGGGAGGGACATCTCATTGGTTATAGGATCCTGGTGTCACCCTGCAGTGGGAGGGACAGTCCCTCATTGGGTTTAATAGGCTCTGTGTGTCCCCCTGCAGTGGGAGGGAACAGTCTCATTGGTTATAGGCCTCCTGTGTTGTCCCCGGCAGTGGGAGGGACAGTCTCATTGGGTTATAGCTCTGTGTTGTCCCCTGCAGTGGGAGGGACAGTCCTCATTGGGGTTTAGTAGGCTCTGTGTGTCACCCTGCAGTGGGAGGGACAGTCTCAGTGGGTTCAGGCTTCCGTGTTTCACCCTGCAGTGGGAGGGCCAGTCTCAATGGGTTATAGGCCCTTGTGTCCCCCCTGCAGTGGGAGGGACAGTCCTCATGGGGTTTATAGGATCCTTGGGTGTCACCCTGCCGTGAGGGACAAGTCTCATTGGTTATAGGCTCCTTGTTTCACCCTGCAGTGAGGACCGTCTCATTGTGTTTATTAGGCCTCCTTGGGTCATCACCCTGCAGTGGGAGGGACGTCCATTGTGTTATAGTGCTCCTTGTGTCACCCCTGCAGTGGTAAGGGACGGTCTCATTGGGTTATAGGATCCTTTTGTCACCCTTGCAGTGGGAGGGAAGTCTCATTGGTTATAGGCCTCCTTGTGTCACAACCCCACCCTGCGTGGGAGGGAGATCTCATTGGGTTATAGGCTCCTTGTGTCAGAACCCTGCAGTGGGAGGGACAGTCTCATTGGTGTTATAGGCCTCCTTGTGTCCCCCTGCAATTGGGAGGGACAGTCTCCAGTGGGTTATGCCCTCCTTGTGTCACCCTGCAGTGGGAGGGACAGTCCCCTTTTTCATTGGGTTTATAGGCCCTTGTGTCACCCTGCAGTGGGACCCGACAGTCCTCATTGGGTTTAGCTCCTTGTGTCAACCTGCAGTAGGAGGGACACTTCTCATTGGTTATAGCTCCTTTGTCATTCCACCAACACCCTGCGTGTGCGGGACAGTCTCTTGTGTTTTAGGCTCCATGTGTCACCCTTCATGGAAGGGGACAGTCTCATTGGGTTATAGGCTCCTTGTGTCACCCTGCAGTGGGAGGGACAGTCTCAATGGGTTATAGGATCCTTGTGTCACCCTGCAGTGGGAGGGACAGTCTCATTAGGTTATAGGATCCTTGTGTCACCCTGCAGTGGGAGGGACAGTCTCATTGGGTTATAGGATCCTTGTGTCACCCTGCAGTGGGAGGGACAGTCTCAATGGGTTATAGGATCCTTGTGTCACCCTGCAGTGGGAGGGACAGTTTCATTGGGTTATAGGATCCTTGTGTCACCCTGCAGTGGGAGGGACAGTCTCAGTGGGTTATAGGCTCCGTGTGTCACCCTGCAGTGGGAGGGACAGTCTCAGGGTGCAGTGGGATACCTCTAAGATGGATTTCCTCCGCTGCGGGGTGTGCGGGGTGTACCCCGGGCTGGACAGGGAGCCGTGCAGAGTGCTGTAACAGTCCACACACACTCGGTTTGTGCGGTTATTGTCGTACACAAGTCGGGCCCGAAACTCGGAGCACTTTCCACAAACCACCTGGAACACAAGAGAGGGGGCAGCAAAAATCACAAGGGGCAACTGCAAGGATAGGGTAGAGGGCCTTACCTGGGGGCCACTTAGTAAAAGTAATCCCCTTATATATTTAGGGAGGACACATGTTCTTAAATGAGTGTCCTGCCAGGTGGGAGCAATATTGAGTAGGGAAGAGAAGTTGCAGGGAGCAACAAAAATGTTGATGGTTCTATTTCCTCTTCTTACCTCTGGAGGGCACCAGAGCTCCAGCTGCCCCCCCCCCCCCCCCCGTGGCTGCACAGATGCCCGTTAGTAGCAGGGCTGCATTCCTACCTGTCCCAGGGATTAGGAAGGAGAGGGGTTGCTCACATGCCCGCAGGCCTTGCAGTGGTGCCTCCTCTTGGTGATGGAATTAAACGCTTCCTGGCATTTCATGCACATGGTCACTTCCTTCTCCCGAATGGGGGTCGGCGCCCGTCTGCCCAGGTCCGTGTTCTGCGAAGGGCCGCAAGGTCATGAGACGGACCAGGAAACCTGCCCTCCCCCCTGCCTACTTCTGTCTGTCTCACCAGTTTCCTGTAAGTCTGTCTCTCCTTTCTCTTCTCCTTTCCTCCCTCGTGCTTCTCTCACGCTCACCGACTCCTCTTCTCCCCCTTTTGTCTCTTCCTTCCCTCCTTTCTGTCTCCCTTCTCTTTTCTCTCTCCCATCCTATCTCCTCCTCTCCCCCCTCTATCCTTTTGATTTCTCCCTTCCTTTCTCAGTCTGTTCTTTCTTATCCCCCTCTCCCCCTTTTCTCTCATTTCTCTCCCCCTCCATCCTTTTCAGCTCTCCCTTCCTTCCTCAGTCCGTTCTTCCTTCTCTCTCTCCCCCCCCTTCTTCTCTCCCGTTGCTGTGGTTACCGGCGAGTTTGGGGGCGTCGCCTCGTCATCCCGATGGGAGGAGTTGACCAGTTTGAAGTTCTCCATCGCCTGCTCGTGGCGGCTTATCGTGGCCTCCACCGCCTGCGAGCGAGAAACAAGATAAAGGGACAGACCCCACGGAGCAAGCCAACGGTTATCCTTAGAAAAAAGTCCCTTCTCTGATATATTTCTCTTTCCTTTTGGTCTGTGTCATTTAAAATCTTATCTGGTGAATATTGCCCATCCCTTTTATCTCTTTGATAACAAAATCCTATTGAGATCAATATGGGTCATTTCTTTGATACATTTAGATCTGCGTTCTTTTGCCCCCAAAATGTCTTGGTACATTTACCCCAGCGCCCTGGGCTCTGACCCGCCCCCCTCGGCATGGCGCGGTCACCGCCGGTTATGGGGTTTTCCCTCACCTGAATCCAGTCCTTTTTCTCGTCTTCGGTTCTGAAAAGCAAGAAACATACTGCTCAGATTCTTCCAAAACACTGGGGTTATATAGCGATACCCAGTACCACTATATAGTGAGGCACACATATACAAGAATGAGGGAGGAGGGGGGGTGGGGCCTAATTCCTCTGCTGTACAATTAGGACGAAGGATAAAGGTTGAGAGGTCGGGTGTAGAGGTGTGTGTGTGTGTGTGCGTGTGTGTGTGTGTGCGTGTGCGTGTGCGCTCATCCCTGATCCTGCCCCATCCAGGCTCCGTAGCGTGACGTGTATACCTGGCTTGCAGCTCCAGGGATCGCTGCTTCCCAGACACCAGGAAAGTCCGTGTCAGGTTGGGGGTGCTGCTGTGCTTGAGCTGCAGGAGAAGGAGGAAGGTTACGGGCGACCTGGGGAGCGCAGGTTTGTCGCACCGGAAGCTGAACACGGCAGTTCGAAGCCACGTCAGACCGTCACTGCGCTGCGTGTCTCATACGCCGCCTGTACCGTGTGTGCGTGTGATTTTACTTCAAATTATTGGTCTATCATGCACTTTATATGCACTTATATGTATTTCTATGTTTATGGGTGTTATAGTATCACGTATTTTCTTTTCTTATGTATGTTTATATACATATATGTAGGTATGTACATGAGTATATCTATAAGGCTGTATTTCACTTTAACTGGAGCCCTACAGATTCACAGAACCCCTGAGGTCACCGGCTGTCTGACCGTTACCGGACACCCTCCTCACTCACCTCCATCCCATCCACATCTATCCTCGCTCGCACGCCGTACTTCTGACCAATCAGACGCAGCTTAGGAACGCAATACAGCAGCCGGTCATTAAACTGAAACACATGTATAACGTCGCCGAGTCACGCACAGCGTGTATAACATAGCGACCGGTTAAGTGAGGGCGGCACGCCGGCGGATAAAGAAATCAATTGGAATTTACATCCGACGATGGACCTTGAAACGGCCGAAGAAACGGCCGTAGCATCGATCGTCCGACGCAAGTTCAAATACATATGGATTTCTTTATTAAAGTGGGAGCTTCGCGCTCAGAATCTAATCCTTCTACGGGTGCCGGGATCGACGTGGCCCCGTGGCAGGGACACTGTCCCCATGGCAGGGACACTGTCCCTCCTATATCAGGGTGACACAGACAGCAGGGACCTGTCCCCATCGCGGCGGTGTGCCCCGTCGCAGGGTGACGCAGAGATGAGTGAATGTGCCCAAATTGACTTTGCAGGTTATTTACATTTTCAAAACAATTGGGAAATCCCAGAAGGAACTTTCAGGGTCAAAATGTCAAACGTTGCAGAGTTATTTACTTTTTGTATTTTTTCAAAAACTTTTTTAAATATTGGCTATTTTACTTAAAATATATATATATATTTTTTTCTTTAGACTATTCACTGATGTTTACATTTCCCCCTCAAATTTTTAAATATTCACAAATGTTTACATGTTGTAATAATAATACAGTAATGAAAAAAAATAGGGTGTTTTTTCCCCCCCAAAAAAACTTCGGTGATTTAGTGAATGTTCAAAAAACGTTGGTGAAAAAATGTGTCCATCTCGAGACACAGACAGAAGGGACCTGTGACCTCGGCTGACACCGGGATACAGTCCGAGTGGTCCTATGTCCAGTTAGTCCCTGCCATTGGGTGAGGACTACATCTGCTTCTGGCTTAGCCCTACCCTCGCCGGCTCCCTCCGATGCCCCGTGGAAGTGGGTGATGCCCGCTCACCAGTATGAGGTATCGGTCCTGGGTGGTGCCGTTCTTGGCTGACAGCTTCAGGATGTGACCTTCCTTTATCAGTTCGTTTGTGGGGCTCACAATGTCCTCCTCTCCGCCCAGGAGCTCGTAAACCTTCAGAAGCTTGTGCATGCGTTCCTGAGGGGGGGAGAGGGGAGAGACTTCATGAGGACGTGAGGGAGGTGGGCGGGAATTGGGGAGAGAAGGGGAAGGTGCATGAGAAGTGAAGAGGAAGAGGAGGAGAAGTTCATTGCCTTGCTATCTGCAGTAGGGAAGGGCTCTCACCATTTTCCTTATTGCCGCATTCGAGTGTTCAGCCGCTGTAGCAATCAGCTCCAAGGACTCTGCAAGAACAAGGGGTTACTGCAGCTTGCCCTATACACCCCCAGGCCACTGCAGCTTGCCCTATACACCCCCAGGCCACTGCAGCTTGCCACTATACACCCCCAGCCACTGCAGCTTGCCCTATACATCCCCAGGCCACTGGCAGCTTTTGCCCTATACACCCCAGCCACTGCGCTTGCCCTATACATCCCCAGGCGCCACTGCAGCTTGCCCTCCATCCCCAGGCCACTGCAGCTTGCCCTATACACCCCCAGGCCACTGCAGCTTGCCCTATACACCCCCAGGCCACTGTAGTGGTAATAATCGTATGGAATATTTTCCAGGTGTCACTCTAAGTCATGGCATTGGTCTCCCACCACTCACACACTCACACACTCACACACACACACACACACACACACACACACACACACACACACTACTAAAGCAATACATCTGTGAATCCAAGAGGTTACAATCTGTAGTACGGGGGAAGGTCACATGACCTGCCCCACAGATTTGGCTCATCAGATCACCCATCACTTGAATAATACACAAGAGTGCAGGTGAAAGTGATGACCCGTGTCTCTTGCACACCAGGAGAGATGCCTCTCCCCGCACCCCGTTCCCCCTGCCCCTCCCCACCCACCCTCCCCCTGCCCCCTCCGTACTCTCTGCATCGTGCCGGTCCCGCGAGTCCTCTGGCAGCTTCAGGAGATAGTCTTTGAGGAGCAGCTCATAGCGGGGGATCCTCTGCACGGGCTCCAGCATGTGATGTTGCAAGGTCAGGCTGCCGCAGGTCTCCTCCCTCTGATACACAACGGGACAAGTGGGGTCAGAGCCGCAGCAAACGGACTGAAAACAAGAGCCCAACGGACACCGTGCCCGTCCATTTAACCCCTCCACCAGCAGAGGGGTCAGCAACGGATTGCAATGGGTTCCCCGCACGATGATTATCAGTGGTGAAGTTCTAACTTCTAGTACTCCTAGAGGTTCTGCAGAAACGTGGGCGGGATGGGGCCGGTGATCACCGTGTATGGGACAAACATTGGATTTCTTCTTTGCTTGAAGATTGTAGTAACAGAGGAGGGACAGGGAGTAGTAACAGAGGAGGCAGAGGGAGTAGTAACAGAGGGAGAGGGAGTAGTAACAGAGGGAGAGGGAGTAGTAACAGAGGGGGAGAGGAAGTAGTAACAGAGGAGGGAGAGGGAGTAGTAACAGTAGTAACAGAGGTGGGAAAGGGAGTAGTAACAGAGGAGGGAGAGGGAGTAGTAACAGAGGAGGGAGAGGGAGTAGTAACAGAGGAGGGAGAAGGAGTAGTAACAGAGAGGTAGCGGTAGTAGTACAAGGAGTTCATAGTTATTAGTACACGCTGGGTACGAGTGAGTATTCACAGCGGAGGGTAGAGGGAGTAGTAACATTAGTTTTTGAAGATTTAGTAGGACCATCTAGTCCTTTTCTATTATTATTCCCCGCGGCGGCGCGTCGTTCGTCCGAGGCGGGGCCCGGCGTCGTCCCGCCGGCGGGAGAGGGCGTAAGTGCGGCGAGAGGGGTACGTCGAGCGAGGGAGATGGAGTCGTCACAGAGGAGGGCTAGGGAGGTATTCCAGAGTAGGTGAGCGAGGAGAAGTTTGACCCTTTTTATTGGAACAACAAGTAGTTGATATGTTACAGGCTTTCCAACCTCTCATGGTCCTTCATCTGGTCCTACCCTGAGAGGTGGGAAAGCTTGTAACATATCTACTATCTGTTGGTCCAATAAAAGGTGTCGTACCCCTACTCCCTCTCCCTCCTCTGTTACTACTCCCTGTCCCTCCTCTGTTACTACTCCCTGTCCCTCCTCTGTTACTACTCCCTGTCCCCTCCTCTGTACTATCCTGTCCCTCCTCTGTTACTACTCCCTGTCCCTCCTCTGTTACTACTCCCTCTCCCTCCTCTGTTACTACTCCCTGTCACTCCTGTTACTACTCCCTTTCCCTCCTGTTACTACTCCCTCTCCTGTTACTACTCCCTGTCACTCCTCTGTTACTACTCCCTCTCCCTCCTCTGTTACTACTCCTCTCCGGTACTACTCCCTGTCACTCCTCTGTTCACTCCTCGGTCCCCCCTGTTACTACTCCCTGTCCACTCCTGTTACTATCCCTGTCACTCTGTTACTACTCCCTGTCACTTTCCTCTGTTACTACTCCCTCTCCCTCCTCTGTTACTACTCTCTACTCTTCCCTCCTCTTGTTAACTACTTCTCCCTCTCCCTCCTCTGTTACTACTCCACTCTACTACCCCTCTCCCCGATTACTACTCCCTCTCCCTCCTCTGTTACTACTCCTGTCCCTCCTCTGTTACTACTCCCTTTCCCTCCTGTTACTACTACTCCTGTCCCTCTCTGTTACTACTTACTCCCCTCTCTCCTCCTCTGTTTACTACTCTACTCTCTCTCTCCTCCTCTGTTACTACCCCTCTCCCTCCTCTGTTACTACCCTACTCCTCTTGTTACTCCTCCCTTCACTCCCTCCTCTTTACTACTCCCTACTCCCCTCCTCTTGTTTACTACTTCTCGGGCCTCTCCCTCCTCTGTTCTATTACTCCCTCTCCCTCCTTCTTAGCTCTCCCTCTTGTACTACTATCCCTCTCCCTCCGCTGGTTACTCTACTCTCCCTCTTCTGTTACACTCCCTCAATGCTCTGTACACCCTTCTCTCTTACTACTTCCCTCTCCCTCCTCTGTTTATGCCCTCTGTACTACTCCCTCTCCCTCTCTGTTTACTACTTACTACTCTACTCCCTCCTCTTGTTTACTACTTCCCTTCCCTCCTCTGTTACTACTCCCTCTCCCTCCTCTGTTACTACTCCCTCTCCCTCCTCTGTTACTACTCCCTCTCCCTCCTCTGTTACTACCCCCTCTCCCTCCTCTGTTACTACTCCCTCTCCCTCCTCTGTTACTACTCCCTGTCCCTCCTCTGTTACTACATGGAAGAAAGGACCGTCCCGGCTCCCACCCGTCTCTGCTTGAAGAAGAAACCCATGATGTCCGGAAAGCTCTGTCCTCTGGGATTTAATCCCACGAAGAACTTGACTTTCTCTGGGTCCCGCCCAGTGTTGTGGGGTCTCGCCCAGAGTTGGGGGGTCTCACCTGCACCTCCTGGATGATGCTTTTGAACTGCGACGATCTCTCCGTCCAGCTGTTCACCAGCTCCATGGCGCGGTCAAAGTTCTTAACGTATTCTCCGTACATCTTCAGGAACGGGGCCAACTTCTGTAATATGTCCCCGATCCGAGGGTTACTGTCCCTGCAGGAGAGAGGCAGCCTGTGTAACCCCTTCCCAGCCAGAGCGCCGCTGGGTAACCCCTTCCCAGCCAGAGCGTCGCTGTGTAACCCCTTCCCTGCCAGAGCGTCGCTGTGTAACCCCGTCCCTGCCACAGCGTCGCTGTGTAACCACTTCCCTGCCACAGCGTCGCTGGGTAACCCCTTCCCTGCCAGAGCGTCGCTGGGTAACCCCTTCCCTGCCAGGGCGTCGCTGGGTAACCCCTTCCCTGCCAGGGCATCGCTGTGTAACCCCCTTCCCTGCCAGACCCGTCGCAGGTGTAAACCCCTTCCGCCTAGCCCAGCGTCGCTGTGGTAACCCCTTCCCTGCTCCACGAGCGCAGCGCTGTGTACCCCTTCCTGCCAGAACATCGCCGTGTAAACCCCTTCCCTGCCAGAGCCCTGCAGAGCATCGCTGTGTAACCCCTTCCCTGCCAGAGCCCTGCAGAGCATCGCTGTGTAACCCCTTCCCTGCTAGTGCCCTGCAGAGCATCGCTGTATGTATCACTTTATTTATATAGCGCCAACAGTGTACACTGCGCTGTACAACATTACAATAGGAGGCAAACAAAGTACAAACAGTGGGATAAGGCAGAGGGAGGCCTGGCCCACAGAGCTTGCAATCTAAGCGGTGTAGCCTCTCCCCTGCAGGCGGCGCTGCGCTGGTGATCACTCTCCGAGTCTCCGCGTCGGTTACAGGCGCTTCCTGACCCGCCGCCCTCTCATTTCTCGCCCTGCAGAGTACGTGGCGGCTCTGACACCCGCCACCCTCTTATAATTAGCACCCAGGGGTAATAAATCATTAGGCTGGGCCCATTCCTAAAAATATCCCACCCAGGGGCAGGTGACACCGAGAAACTCCGGGCCGCATGGCACCTGTCCGTCAGGGAGCTGGCCCTGCAGTGCATTATGGGAATTGTAGTTCATTTTCTGTCTACTGAACGATTAACCCTTCAAGCTAGACAGGGCTGGCTGTGTAGGCCTGAAGGTAGCTATAGTCTTGTCTCTCTGCTAGGCCGAGTCTCCGGTGGTCACGGCGACGCCAGGCGCACGTGCAGGACGCCAGGCGCTCGTGCAGGACGCCAGGCGCACGTGCAGGACGCCAGGCGCTCGTGCAGGACGCCAGGCGCAAGTGCAGCAGTGAGCACTGGGGCCCCAGCCTAACTTCTTCAGGGCCTAAGTCGCCAACAACATGCTTGGGTGTAACCGTGATGGAACGATACTCCGGCACCGTAGAGCAGGGGTGGGATACTCCAATCCTCAAGGGCCACCAACAGGTCAGGCGTTCTGGATATACCTGCTTCAGCACAGGTGGCTCAATCAGTCTCTGGTTCAGCACAGGTGGCTCAATCTTCGACTGAGGCACTGATTGAGCTGCCTGTGCTGAAGCAGTGACTGATTGGGCCACCTGTGCTGTAGCAAGGATATCCTGAAAACCTGACCTGTCCTGTTGGTGGTCCTCCCCACCCGCCCCGCTGTGATGTTACAATAGCCCCTTCCTGGGGTCATTCAGAAGCTTGTTAGAAATAGCCAAACAGAGCGAGTCCGATCCTTTTCTGACCCCCGATCAGTTCCCTGCGGGGAGATATTATCCAAAATCCGACTCAAGGAAGCTCCAGCGGCAACATCCAACATCAAGCACGATTCAGCTTAATGTACTCGAATAATAATAATAATAATAATGTGTGTTATTATGTATTTAGAATGGCAATAACTTGTATGTTACAAATCATCATCATTTATTCTTTTAGTACACACTGTACAGGCCTCCGCACACGGGGCAGCGCAATACTTTAGTGCGAGAACAACCATAATTAAATACAATTATTTTGTTACACGAGACAGACATATGTATAATAACACATGGTGGCATTAAGTGAACAAAAGTTATATACATTCAGTTTGCAGATATTCCATGGACAGTCGGAGATGTGATTATGAGCATAAGTAACAGTTACAGACAAGATTAAAATGGTGTTAGGAGAGGTAGGATAGGCTGCAATGTGCTGTGTTAGGAGAGGTAGGATAGGCCTGCAATGTGCTGTGTTAGGAGAGGTAGGATAGGCCTGCAATGTGCTGTGTTAGGAGAGGTAGGATAGGCTGCAATGTGCTGTTAGGAGAGGTAGGATAGGCTGCAATGTGCTGTTAGGAGAGGTAGGATAGGCCTGCAATGTGCTGTTAGGAGAGGTAGGATAGGCCTGCAATGTGCTGTGTTAGGAGAGGTAGGATAGGCCTGCAATGTGCTGTTAGAAAAGGTAGGATAGGCCTGCAATGTGCTGTGTTAGGAGAGG
>WSYH01000515.1:0-195556 GCA_036426205.1 Ascaphus truei
CCCCCCCCCTCCTTTCCTTTCTCTCCCTTACCCTTTCTTCTATCCATTTGTCTTCAGGTGTATCGAATATTAAATATTACATTTGAATATGTGATAGACTCAATTCAATTATGTGCTTTGATTTTAAATTTGCATTTGTTATCAGGATTTGTATGGCAGAATTCATTTTATGTATATTAATACTGGGATTGATGTCTATTAAAAATAATAATGTTGTATAAAATTGTTTAGATCTGCTATACCCAGTCCTGTTATGCTGTTTTTATTGTGTTTTTACTTTATACATCCACTGTGATGATTGTGTTACTCAGGTAACCTGTTGTCCATTTGATTGGGCGGTTACACAGGTGTACTGGATTAACACACACTATTTAGGATGTCCTTTTCAGCTGCCAGGTCACTCTTTGACAAAGGTCCTACGGACCGAAACGCGTCAGAGGACCTGACAGCACGCTGTTTGAATAAAGTCTACTTTTAATCCACCATCAGCCTCTCTCCATCCATTGCTGTGCTGCCGTTTGCCTGTCCCGTTTGCGGGAAGATTTCTCTATCTACTCTTCACTGCAGGCACGCCGGGTAGGTGCTGAGTCCACACGCTGATCCCACGCTGTTCCTCGTCATTTCGGAGCGACGCCTGAGCCGCCGGTCATGTGACCGCCCTCTGCGACTGTTCTGTTGCAGGAGGGTTGGCGGCGGAAACATCCACACTCCACACGGGAGCCAAGGCCATTGCATCTGGCCCAGCGTGGCAGCAGAAAATACCGAGGCACAGAGGATCATATCAAAATCAAGTATTCCACACCACCACAAACCGTGAGTCTTTCTATCTCGGCGTTTTGGAGCTCATTCTGAGCCAGCCGCTGGGAGAGACATCAGGTTATACTTTTATTTTGCTTCTTACAGCAGTGTGGTATGGTTTTCATGACTTTATCTTTTCAAGGCTCAAGACACCACCCGTTTCATTCTATTGAGCACCTAATGGGTTAAAAATTTACTTTTTTGACCTGGGCTTACTTTTCCAAGATGTAATTGGCTGCACTTGGCCTTTAAGAAGCAGCCATTTACTCCAAGCCAGTGCCCAAACAAGGTGTCTGATCCTTGTGCTCCACACATCTGGTTTAGATTTTTTACTCTTTCCCTTGCGCAGTACTTCTTCCTGCATCTAACAGTAAATTCTGTTTGCCTATCTGCTGACCTTGTAACCATGACTGGACTATGCTGCTGTTCCCTGCCCTGACCTTGACTTTTGAGCTGGACATTTCCCTCTATCAGGACTCAGTCCCATATCCTGTCACAGCCATGTGGGCTTGCCTCCTGGTAAGAGATGAGCATCATCACACTGTAGCTCCACAAAAAACCCTCTAATTTTTGCCCTCATGATCTCCTGACGACTATTGCAATCTTCTCCACTATGGCCTTCCTGCCTCCCAACTATATGCTCAAATGACTTTCTGACTCTCTGTCTCTCTCTCTCTCTCTCGATATACATACGATTCATCTCTCTCCAGTTCATGCTGTTGCCTCCTCTGCTTGTCCCCACCCCCAGGTTCCTGACAGCTCTGCCTGATTTGCTGTATTACCCAGCAGCAGCCAATCAGGATGGGGGAAATGGCCAGCCTCTTAGCAACGGCCCTGCTCGAGGAAATCCCCTGCCCTGTTAGGAAACTGCATTAGGTGAACTAGTCGGCTGCCACCCCCCACATTTTGTCACCTTTGGTGGTCGCCTTGTTTGCCTAATGGTAAAACTTGCCCTGTATGTATGCTTGTATACTGTATGTGTATTTCATTTGGAAGATTTGTTGTTCTAGAATAAATACCTCTGTATTTTCTAATTAATACTAATTATAAACACATTTCTTTCTACCAGCCACATGTCTCCAACTCTATTCATATATCTCCATCTTCTTTACCCCTCAATAAAAAACACCCACACAAATCCTCTATTCACACCCTCTATCTACTCCTTCCTGCTTCTGGGGATCTCCCCTAAGCCTGAAGCCAGACATACACACTTGATCTCACCTATGCCTCCCTGCCATCTCTTCCCCTTTAAATGGTGTTAACCTTTGCATTTAACACCCATCTACAGCACTTATTCCCTCACCTGCTGTCTCTGTAAGTTTCCCCTCAAACCTCTTAGATTGTAAGCTCTTCGGGGCAGGGATTTCCTTTCCCATTGTCTGATTTTTGCTGCACTTATTGTATTTTGAAAATTCCCTGTACTGTATTCTTTGTGAGGTGCTGAGTACACTTTTGGCGCTATATAAATAAAGACATACAATACAATAAAGAATTTTTGTAAAGAATCAGTTTGGGGACAGTATCGGCTATGAAAGACCAAGTCCATTTACTACTATCGTAATAAATGGAATCTGACTCACAATAATCTTGACCCCGCTTTGGGTACTTAACAACCTTTAGAAAGGCATTAACTATTTTCTTTAAAAAATACGCATCTTTTCTCATAAATTGTTTGTAGTTGATACATAACATTTGTTTGCTTATCCACATAGAATGCAGCCTACAACCCAAGTAATGTCCGTGTGCCAGAGTTCAGGGGTATAGAGAGCAGCGTGGTGATGTCCGTAAACCAGTGTTCAAGGATTGGAGAAGGCAGCGTAGTCGTATCCGAATGCAAGGTTCAAGGGCAGAAGAAAGCAGGGTAATCCAATTCAAAGCAGAGTTCAAGCCAGGGAGAACCAAAGGTAAGCAGGGACAGGAACCAGCGCTGAAAGAGACAGGAGAGCCAAGCATAGAGACTGAACACACAGGGGTCACAAGAAGCTATGCAGAGCAATGAGCTAGAGGACAGACAGGGATTATAAAGGAGGGAACACCAATGGGAGAGGAAGGAGGAGCAGAGGGTTGAGTGAGAGGTTGCATGGATAGGTCAGAAAGAGCAAGGGAGGAGACAGGTGAATCACACAGGGATATGGCTTGTACGCTATGGGAGGCGGAGCCAGAGCTCTGGGAAGGCCTATATCTGGAGCGTGTGTGCACGCCCTCTGTAAGGGTTGGGTGCACGCGCACAGTGTGTGCCAGGGAGCGCGAAGAGCGTCGCGCCGCGGGGGTGCTCGCCAAGGAAGGCGAGAGAGCAGGAGAAGTGGCCGAAGGAGGTAATGTGGCAGGTGAGGAATAGAGAGACAGCGCGAGCTGTGAGTGCCGTGGAGGTGATCGGGTGTTTGGAGATGTGTGCGCACCTTGCTGGGAACGCGCGTGACAGCTGGGCACGCGTCCGGGCACTCCGCAGAGAACCGGGTGTGGGAGGAAGAAGGGACAGATGGACGAGGAGGTGAGGGAGGAAGGTCAGAGGCAGAGGGAGCAGGGTGACGGGAAAACATTGGGAAGCACGAATCCCCTGAACCGTCACATAGGCACAGACTGCGGTTAGTCTCCGTGATTCATTCCCCACCTGCACTGAGTGAAGAGACTCAGAGAGCTTAAGCACTGGTGGGAACGCTGATGATGACGCATCATTTCCCAGCAGTGATGTCAGACCAGGAAGTAGCTGGGGAATACAGTTTCGCCAGGACACTGATCAGAAACAGAAGGCACATGTGGAGAGGAGCTGCAGCCACTGTCAGACAGTGGAGGTTTGTGCAACTTCAAACGGACATTTGCCTCATATGCTGAAATAACACAGCAGTCCAGCTAACACCCTGGGAAAGCTCTGCCCTCACATTTGATATCAAGCCAGCAGTAAATACAGGAGGAGTGAGACTGGAGACTTTTCTCAGGCAATTATACCCTTTTAATCTTATTTTTATTTTTTATTTTCATTGATGTGTGAGTGCACAATATTGTATTGCTAATGATCATTTAAAGTGATATATAAAGTATTTTATTTGGATTGCACCCTTTACATGTTTTTCTTCTTTCTGAGGAACTCCACAGATGTTGTACTGAAAATAGTAATAAGCACCAAATTGAGATCATTGGTGTTTAGATAAATAATACATTGTTTAAGTGAACTGACGGTTCCTTTCCAAATGAAGAAGATGTCATCTATGTAGCTACGCCAGAGCACCAGGCTTGACAAAATTCATCAAAACCGATGTGAGAGACTTATCAGCAGATACAGGAAATTCTTAGTTGAAGTCATTGCTGCTCAATGAAGTGCCACCTGGTACTGAATCTAAAAGGGATAACATACTTTTTCACATATGAATATTAAATGTTTACTCATTGGTGGATATTTGGAAAAAGTATCATGTTTTTTGTAGTTTGTTACATAAAGTTACCTTAATCTATTATTAGGAGGTAGATTAAAAACTAATAACATTTTTGGTTTGAAATACAGAATGAGAAAATCCTAAGGGGTTCACAAACTTTTTCTTGCTTCTGTCTGTGTAGCAGAAGAAAATGCAGGATAATAATCCTACAGCCATTGCTCAAGGGCTAGAGAGCGTGGGTAATCCATAAATCATGATGGGTGATAACGGGTGACACTAAGAATCGCCGACCATCCTAAACAAGAACAGCCTAGCTGATGCTAAGACACCCTCAGCCCCCTCCACCCACAGAATACCTGCTCCTCTATAAAGTACCAACTATACTGTGATAGGCTAATACCAAAACAATCTAAATGGCAACACCTCTAACATAGCTGAGTCTTAATGATGAGGGTTAATGAATGTATGGGTTAATTGGCACCCTCATTCATTAAGACACAGCTGTGTTAGAGGTGTTGCCATTTAGATCGTTTTGGTATTAGCCTATCACAGTATAGTTGGCACTTTATAGATGAGCACACAGACGTTTTACCACTCACTCTTTGACAAAGTCCCTTGTGGGATGAAACGCGTCAGAGGTAACCTAGCCATGTGATTTGTTCGTTTTTTTTTTTTCAATAAATAGCCGTTTTTGTTAGAGCTGCGTTTGGTCTCCTTTTCTCGGTGCACCGCTTCTCCTGTTTCTTGTACTGTCTGTGTATGTATATAGATATACATATATATATATGAAGCCCCCGGACGAAGCAGATGGCGAAACGTGCGCGTTGGGGCTCTTTTGTTTGTTCAGGATCCAGTGGTGACCCAGGCTGATTCATCTCTCCCCTGCTGCAATTTTCAATTTGGCGCTCTCACTGCTCATTTGAGCATGCGCATTGTGGCGATTTCACCTATCTGGACTCTCTACCAGCGCTCCAGTTGCAAACACCCAGCCACTATTAACCCTCACATGGACCAGTGCTAAGTACTCCATTATACTTATTGTTGACATCTGTCTTTAGCTCTGCTGCTTATTTGTGTGTGCCAATTCAATGTGCAATATGCATACATGTTTGCTATATATTACCAACTGTCTGTGCACACATCAGCATATGCATCTATTTTGAGCTTTTATTATTGGTGATTCTGACCGGCCGGTCCAAGTGCTAAGAGGCAACCTAGTTGCCTCCACACTTTAGGGTTTGGGTCTCTGCCCCCTGACCTCCGTGATGCGCGCGGGTCAGCTCGCAACTGGTCCTGCCCCCTCTGGTCCCAGGAATTGTCGTGGGAGTGACACGCACTCTAAACTCCGCCACTGGCCTCCGTGACGCGTGTGGGACAGCGCACGAGCAGTTCCCACCTCAACCCTGATTAGGCTGCATCTTAGGGCACACCTGTGTGCACCAGTAGCCAATCGATTCTCACTTCCTGGTTCCGCCCTGGCTGGCTATTTTAGGCTCCTCCTATATATGCTCTCAGTCTACAATCAGTCATTGCTGAGCATAGTCATTGTGACGCCGTGCCTTGCCACATCTTTGTTCCTTAACCTTTGACTTGCCTTGTATGCTGTTTAACCTCTTGTTGCCTGAACCCTACTAGCTCCTTGGACTCCGCTTCTCTCCACTCCTGATCCGGCTTGTATGACTATTCTCCTGTCTCCAGTCCTGACCTTGGCTAAGTACTCCAACGATCTGACAATCTCCTATCCTGAACCTGGCAACGTACCCCGACTATCTGATACTCTCCAATCATAACCTGGCTACGAACTACGACGATCCGAAACTCTCCTCTCCTGAACTTGGCAAGTACCTTAACCATTCTCCAATCTATAACCCTGCCCTGGCTTGAACGACTACTCTATATCGTAGGCGCTTTCGTGGCTGTGGGTCGGCGTTATCCAATCCCCTACCTCAGCACCGCGGCCGCGCTTCGTTTGTGGTGAGCTACGCGTTACAAAGTGTGATCCACCCCACAGCTTCACCATTGCTGTGGCTGGTGGATGGGAAATCCAGACCAGAGTTCACAGTTGTTCTAATTCTCCACACCTGCCCTCCTAATTGAGGAACAAGTACGTATGGCAGTTTAGTTTGCTGCTTCACTCGCTCTCCTAGAGTCTGGAGCACCGCTGCTCCCTGCATCCATTCAGTTCTGTAACCAATTATAAATGTGCTGTATTTCGCTTAGTTGAAAAGTGGATCAGCTGCCCAACCCTAGAAAGGGAAACGTCTGTCTAATTAGCGCTCTGATTGAGCTTGATTTATTTTTGATGTATTTCTATGCAAGTGTTGCAGTCCCCTACTGGGACGGAATCTAAGAGACACCTGAGTAAATCAAATGTATTTCAAAGTGTTGCAGTCTTACTGCTTGGGACTAATCTTACAGGCACAAGCCTGAGTACTTAAATGTATTTCAGTTAAAGCAGGCAGAAGCGTAAATGTAACAATATTGTGCTACATGTTCTCTTTGTTTAACCAAAAAGGCAGTGTCGTAAAGAGCCCAAATAGATGGCAGAGCAAAGTAAGGAAACCGCTTGTCACATCTATCTATCTATCTATCTATCTATCTATCTATCTATCTATCTACTGTATCTATATATATATCCCTACCTACTAACATTATCACAGCAATTTTTCCTTGATGAAGCAGGCCATTGCCTGTGAAATGCATTTAAAGGCACACCATTTTTATGGAGACTGCGCCCAACACATGACATAAACGCGACTGTGCATTTTTAATCTTGACTTAATATTAAATACATTCTTGACTCTATGCCATTGGAGTTCTGGTTTTGTGCTCTTTTCCATGTCTTTATAAACTCAAATCAGGTTGTAATTTCTCTGCATAAGGACTTGGATAAAATGAAAATTTAAACAACTGAACATTTTCGGTTCTACAATTGTGCTTCCTTCCCTCATCACCAACAATTTTTTTTTTAATCTTTGCAGCTGTTTTAAACAGATTTTTACAAGACTGACAGAGCATTCAATCTTTTGGGTAAAGATACATGAGTTGAAAAACTAATATTTAATCTAATATGGTGGATTTGTCTGGTCTGCATGGTACCTTGGCGGGCATGCACTATTTTTATGGGGCTGCATACTGTAGATAGTCAATTACAGAAGTTGTGTGACCTTATGGCTTGCAATGATTTGCTATTCTAAACAATGCATTTTGTATCCATTGGCATTTCTTTCATGGAACAAGATACAATAGGGATTAATTTTCCAGCAACAGTGTTTCAGCGAGTTCTGTTGAAACAAAGCAATATTAGCACTTCAAGCAGTTAATACTTCTTTCTGTCTTCTCTAGAAGTGGGTATCCGCTGCCACTTAAACAATTTGCTCAGGGAGTTTCATGGCTATGTGTGCTCTATTTATATGTTTATATACTGGCAGTCATAATTTCCTTTTTCAAAGTATCATACATATTGACTGTCATCACTCATATATTTATTCTTAATGCCTCTGTTAACTTTTATAGCCTGGAAGAGACAGCTATCTAAGGTTCAACAGGGCTTTGCTTTGGGTTCACATCCTTACACAATCTCTTGCTTATATTATCTACTATTACATTTTATCATTCGGTCAGAAGTGGACAGTGATTTATCTTTCACAATATTGGCAACATCCATTCCTCCATTTCAGTTTATTTCCGATTTCTTATTATCACTCATACTGTAGACTTTATAGCCTATAATTAATTCTAAATACTGCTTGTTAGACTAATGATTTTTATGTACAGCTAGTAGACTGGCTCCCTGTGGGGTCCCCGGGGGACTCTGGTGTCCCTGACAGCTACCAGAATAAATCCTGTGCAATAAAAAAAAATTGCAGCCAGTTTTATTACCTTAGCGGCTAACCACAAAGGTAATGAAAGGGATAAATAGCACGCACTCCTTTGTTGTTGGTATAGGGTGTGGTGGAAGCTTGTATTTGCCCTTGGATAGGTATTTAGGCCTTGCACTAGGGTGGCAGTAGAAGTTAACTGCTAAGGTAATTAAGGATTTAACCCCTTGTGCTACCCTCTACCCTCTCGCAAGGTCTACAAAACCCGTGGTGTAACTACTTCCTTCACCAAAAAAAGGAATGGGTAAAAGTGCTATTAACTAAAGATGGCTAATAGATTACCCATTTTAAGAAAATTACAGTTCAATACATTAAAATAAATACTAACTCCCCCCCCCCTCAACCCCAACACATACAGTACAGTAATGGGCACATTTACTATTGTCCAGATATGGATAATAGCGCATTTGCCCATCAAAAATAAAACCAGTCAGCATAAAGTAAATAAAATTTGCACGTACCCCTGCCAGGATGAAGGCCGTCCTCATCCTCATCACTGTTCTTGTCCTCCATTGGCATCAATATAACAATAAAAAAATACAAACTAATGGTCACTTACACCTTAATCACCTTAGCGGTTAGTAACCGCTATAGGAATTAAGTTGTTAACACCCCTCCCCCACTACCCGCATGGGAGACCTAATCACCCTCCCTGGGGCAACTGCCCACACAATCCACCCCTGTTACCCATTGATTGGCACCGTGTTCAAGCATGCCCGCTTTGCCACTGTAGCAATAAATGGACAACCTAAAAAATAAACATCCACCAAAAATACAACAGTTATAAAAACAAAACAGAGATACCTGGCGCTTAAGTAACATACAGTTCATGAGATGTATTGTCCATGAGATGATTAAAGTCCTTTGGGAGACCCTCCCCTGGATATCCAAAGTTGTGGAATGGAGATAGGATGCTGAAGACTCCTCCTAGAAGAAATAAAGCAAGCACACCATTGCGCAGTATCTCAGGACTGTGTCACACTCAACCAGACAGAGATAATGCCTACTTACAATCCATCTCTTAAAACAGTGCAGTGGAGAGAATCTGTGCTTTAACCACATCTTAGCTGCTACCACGAATCCCACGTGTAGTTAACTCCCTCCTGCGATCCAATTGCTGTCAGAAGTTTCCCCCAATACATGCAGTTGGCCACATAAAGAGATCAAAGGCACAGAATGGTGTAGATTGCACAAACAATTTATTTAAAAAACGGCTACCACAGCCAATAAAATACTCACATAGCAAGTGAGTGTAAAAACATCACTATAATGCCGTCCGCATCATGCAGGGATCTCCCTCAGAGCAGTGGGTTAAGAACCGGCGCTCCTACTGCCTCTCCACGAGGTAACCCAAGACAGGCGATCTAACTACTCTCCGTGAGAGTACAGAAAAGCTAGATAAAGCAGGGAGGTCCAATCAGGAACGGGGGCAGGTCAGGAGGAACTGCAGGAAGACTCTCCGGATTGGTGCAGTCATTACCAGCCAGGTGGTTCTTAGTATTGCAGTGAGTACGCCCGCGCAGCATGCGGGGGCAGAGCTTGAGGTCTGGTGGGCAGGAAGAAGAGTGTGCACTGTGTGCGCTCTCCGTAAGGCACGTGTGCGCGCGACCCGCACCAGAGGGAACTGCACACGTACGTACGGAGAGAAGGGAATGCGGCCGGCGCTGAGGAGGGGGAATAGTGGCAGAATCGCAGAGAGGGGTGATCCCGCGACGGCAGCAGAGACGAGGAGCCGTGGAGGCCGGTAACGCAGAATTGCGCCGTGCATCCAGGGTTTCCCTGAAGGTAGAGATTGTTCTGTTTGGGGGACGCAGGGGACGCCGATTCCTAACAGTATTATGCCACCGTGTTTTCTCTATTTCCATAAGGATTAATATCTCTACAAGAGTTCTAGAGAGAACTGTGAACCCGACACCGGGTAGCTAACCTACAAGTCAACATATGTTACCCAGAGATTGTGAAAGACCATCCCTAAAGAGCATCTATATAATTTGTATAAAAACTACACCTACTGTGTAAGTGTTCCATTATATACTGGACACTCTGTATTGTTATGATGCAATAATCATATTATTATTTCTTCCATCCTCCATATATACATCGGGCATGCAGAGTCTATGCGCCAGAGGACAACATCTTCTCTACAGGAAAAAATAAATGAGTAACTTTTACGAGAGATTTAATTTCAAGGGAATGAATGGAGAGGGGGGAGAAAGAGTATATGGGTGTCAATTGAAGATGCCCAAACTGAAAAAATAAATGTTAAAAATGTGCACTGACACGTATGTGTAGAATATTGGGCAATGGGTCATGACATGTATACAGTACATTCCTTTCACAGTGTAACACTTACAGTATGTGCAATATGTAAAGCATGCAAAGTACATACTGTATTCATCTCCCTGGAATGCACATACAGTAAAGTATGCGTTTCACATAAGAACGTGGTGTTTCAAAATTAATTATTGTGAATACAACGTTGTAGTGAATTTTATTGTTTTAAAATGTGGCTGCATCTGTAACAAATGGTTAGCAAAATCCATGTGATATGGGTTAAAAGGAATAAAGGCCACAGAACATACCATAATTTCATCAAAACACAATGATGACTCCAGCACTCAAGTAAAAAGAAAGCAACAAGTAAGGATAAGCGCCCCACCCCCCACCCCCCAAAGATTTTAATGCTTTGGATGACTAGAGACAGATGAACCTCGCCTCCAAACATGTATACATCACATTAGACCAAATGTATCATACAGTAGATGTGAATAACATGAAACATAGCATATCCAAATAGACATCTTAAAAGTCAAACTGTGCCAAAAATGTGTATCTCAGTACGTACAGTACATAGAAATACGTAAACAGTGTATAAAGTGTCAGGGAGAAATATTTTAATAGCAGGTCAAATTAAACAAATAATACTATATACAAAATTGGATACTTATCCCCCATCATGAGAATGAGCACAACTATCAGACAAGAGCGCTAAAGGGAAAAGCTATAGCAAAAACGTACCCTCTATGCTGAAATGTCAAAAATCAAGAAAAGGGGGGAGAAAGGGGAACAGGGTATGGGAAAGAAATAAAGCAATACAGGGAGGCAACTTTAGCCCTATTCCCACATATCAAATACATGTGATGCTTCCCTTCCTCTCCCTTGCATTAGAAAAGAAAGTCCAATCGTTCTCAGTGGATATTTAAAATCAGCACCTTTTTTTTTGGCTTATCCGGGCTTGTTGCTTTCTTTTTATTTGAGTGCTGAGGGCATCATTGTGTTTTGTTATAACTTTTCAAGGGAGTTAGGATCCCTTTTAGTTCATGTTGTACAATTACCTGACATCTCTTTCTTTTATTGATAAGGTTGGTGCTTTCTGATTTCTATATTTTGTTTATACTGTAACATAATTTGAGGAATCACAGGCATAGCAATAAACAAATACATTCTACAGTACCTTCACATGCAGTGTTATTCATTAAGGGAAAAAAGGTTCATGTGAGTAAGTAAGTGAATACAATTACCCATCCAGTTATTTAGGACATCTTTCTGCTTTGGAAGCATCAATGATTGTGTGATGCAGGGAAAAATAATGACGCTTCTCTAATAAAATTCATTAGTACTTCTAACTCAGCCAGAGGGGCTGGAGAAATGATTTTGTTCAATGTGATATAATTGCTTGTGTGTCTTGGTACATAGTACAATTTGTTTAAAGTTAATGGACTCAAACAAGAAAAAAACATCACAATTCTCCTGTTATCGCAGATGTTAAGCACTTTTACTGTAGAATCTAATATTTAAAAAAAAAACAATATGCATATCCTAAGGTAATGTATCAAAAGAATACTTGCCGGTGCCAAAACTCAGTGAGTAATCCAGTGGTATGAAGAAAAAAGTAGAGTAGCACTGGAAACAGGATTTTCATGCGGTATTTAACCAACATTTTGTTTTTTCTAGGTAAGAAAGGTCTATTATGCTTGACTGAAATATTAGCTAAATACATTTCAAACCGCTTGAAATCCCGTTCGGAGTGCTGCTCTATTCTTTTCTTCATGCACCTTTAGTAAACATTATGTTCATAACTGTCTCGTTGTCCCATTTTTCTTTCAATTATATTTGAAATACTGTAAATATGCCATACAGTACAAACAATTCAGCAGGATTTCCTGTATTGCCTATTACCAATGTTAAGTAAATATTGCATTAATAGTTGGGGGGAAAAAACCAGTCACTATGAAATCCAATCTCTTTATTGTTATCAAATAAAAACTTTGTTTCTTAAAAAAAAAAAAAAAAAAAACCTTTTGTATTGTTGAACTCTTTTTGTAAAGAGGAAAAACAACAATAGATCAATTTCCACCTGAAATGCACATTAAGAAGCAGCAATAAGGCAAACAAAGATTTGATTACCATCCAAGGGCCAGATCCACAGTCTTCTGTGAACACAGCACTAATAACAGGCTGTTTTTTTTTATTTTCGAGACAGATACATATGATTTTTTTATTTTCGAGACAGATACATATGATATATCGATAGACATAGACAAGATATAGTCACTACATCATGAGGTCTAGCACTTGAGGGGCCCGATTATGTCCTGCATGGAGTGCAGGATGCTATCTAAAGTGAAACAATAGAGGATTCCTCCTCTTCTGGGTAAAAGCAGTCACGTGACCACTCTGTGCCGGCGGAAGGGCTGTGGCACTCTGGTGCCGCGTCCCCTCCAGCACACAAATGGTTAAGCAACATATTCAAATGATTAAAATGATTTCCCAGATATCTCAGGTGTGTTTATTCTTGTGCACAGGTATCTCTCCACATGTTTTTAAAGGTGCATTTATTTTATTATTTATGAAATGTTTTACCAGGAAGTAATACATTGAGAGTTACCTCTCGTCTCCAAGTATGTCCTGGGCATAGAGTTATGATGACAAATAATACATGGTTACAAATATAGTTACATATGTGAACAGGGTATACATTATATACAAGACATTGCATGCACAGTTAGAGATAATATATATGTTATAGGCGTATGTAACAGTTACAGACCAGATTATAATGTGAGACAGCTTTAGTTTTGAAAGAACTTAAACTGGTGGTAGATGTAAGAGTCTCTGGCATTTGGGGAAGCATGTAAGTTATTTGGGGAGTTACATAAATAAATTCTCTCCTCTCCAGCAGGGGATAGGATTGTAGTAACACCACCTTTAGCTACAGTATGACTAACTAGTGTATTTTGCATATCATTAGCACTAACAGCTGTTGTAATTAACGCAATGCGCTTTCCAGATTAAAACAGTATTTAACACTGTTTTACGGAGCTTTAAAAATGCATACTGTAACGCTTATGCTCACCACAAACCTGGACCGGACCGCGAGGCTGAGGTGGGGATGTGAAAACACAGACCTTAGACCACGAAGCTGGGTCCGGGTTGCGTAGTCCATAGTCATGCGCAGCCGGGTCAGGATTAGAGAAGACATAGTAGACAATAGGCAAGCCGGGGTCAAGGCAGGTGGCACAGGAGCGAAGGTTGAGGTCACAGGCAAAAATTCGACAACAGGAAAAACTTCAGCGATGGCGCATCAGTGTAGGTGCTGCAGGGTGGAAGGAAGTCCACGGGAAAAGCAGGAGTGCAGACATGCCACAGGAAACACTGAGGAACAGTGTAGCTGCTTCAGCGCGGTGAAGGCGAAGTCTGCCAGGAACTAGGAGAAAAGGACAAGGCACTAAAAGGCCAAGTCAGGCCAAACAGAGCTACCTGTGGCAAGCATAGTTTCTTGGAGAAAGTATTATGTTCAGCAACTTCCTGGGGGGAAGTGCAGAAGCTAAATAGCACCAGCAGCCAATGGGACCATAGCTGCATAGGAGGCAGCAACAGGCAGGTTGCAGAGTAACACCAAGAGCAGGTGATTCTGATTGCAGGTTCAGGGAGGGATCTGTCTGGAAGCTTTAAAGCACTGTAAGAATGAGTTCCAGCCAAACCCAGGAGCGGGTCCCTTACACATACTAACACTTAACGAGGTGTTAACTTAGATTAGTGCCTCGTTAAATCAACAGTAGACCTCTTTGGATTTGGGACCCTATGCCTTAAAGTTCCAAATGGCTGGAATTACATTGGGTATCTCAAGTCCTTGAGTGGATTTTGGGAAGTTTTCTTAAAATCTTACTTTTTAAACCTCTAACCCAGCACATGACCATAGCAAACTGAAGGACACGATTTTAATATTCTGTCTATGTTTTGTCCTTTCAATTACTTTCAAATATCATAAAAATAGCACTTATTCTTGTAAGCATCATTTCTGAAATATATATTGTTGAAATGAGAGGCAATTGCAAAACTTGAAAACGTACATGCTGTTGTTACCTGCGTAGTGTTGTAGTATCAAATAAAAGGACGAATGAACATTAAAGTATAAAAAAGTTTATTGGGATATATTAACAAAACATATCTTTGGTGCCCGGCACATCCAGAAACTACAGCATCAGTTTGTTCTTCTTTTGCCATTTGCAACAGCTTTCTATTTAGTGAAGAGAAAGTTCCTTAAATTTATGATGATTCTTGTAGTTCCTGAAAAAATAGGAAATCTTTAGTATGCTACAAAATGCTCATATCATAATTTTAGAAACAGAACCAGTGAATCTTTAAATAATCTCTAATGGAAAACATTTCACCCACTATACAATAAAAGACCCTCCAACACAACCTTCCCCCCCTCCCCACATGCATATTCTAAAATAAATGTAACCCTCTTGTGCACTGGGAGCATTAAAACGCTATTAACTATTTTAATTATCTAAGAAACATTAACTTGGCTTACTATTGTGTTTGTATGAGGGAGGGGATAGAACTCCATATGTGTGACCAATTTATCAGTATTCATTAGAAAACTCATTGCGTTAATGACTCAGCAGGCGACTTTAACTAAAAATGTTGACTCGGCACTGGGGTGCTGGTGCAGACAAAGAAAAAGCAAAACAATGGAGGGCTAAGTACTGTACATGATATTAACATTATACAGAGCCTCACACCTTCCAATTGAACACTTTTTAACCTTCCCCTGCCACAATAGAAAAAAAAAATAACAGTGGTAGTCGAATAAGAAATATTTTTTTTTTGGTAAAGTATTGTACAGTTACTTAACTATAAATATCCATCAAGAGTAGCTGCATCTGTGCAGGTAAGCAAACAATATATTAAAACTTAATGCTGATTTTCAAACAACCTTAGAGTATGAAACATTCTAGGGTTTATACTGCTTATCAGGTGTCTCCCCCCAAATATCCTTAAATAGTTGCATACTAATTTCAACATTGTAAAGGTCACGTTGCATGGCACTATTCATGATGCACTCTGGAACCTTCCGTAACAGGGTATACAAATGTACGCATGATGAAAAAGTCAAACCGCGCTCATGATTCCTAAAAAGGATCTTGAAGTAGACCTGCTCTCCCCTCTTGCTGCTGCTGTGGTATGAAGGCACCCCTACTTCACAGGTAGCCGCCATGGGAAGACTCCAACGCCGGATAGAAATGCAAAATAAACACAGAAGCGCACCAAGGGTCAAGATACATGTATTATACAAGTAAAATAGTAACAAGTAAAAACTTACATATAAAATAATATAAGTCCAGTAGAGGCCAGTGCACAGGTTTCCAGTTCAGTTGGATGGTAGGCGCAGGGGGTAAGTGCTGAGACTCACAAATCAGTCCTGTGCGCTGGGACCAACTGGCTCGACAGAACTCAAATGTCACTTCCGGGTTGCGGCTTCTCGCAGGACCCGTATTGAGTAGTCCACAACAATCGCCGTTACTCTGTACTTCCAGCACACATCCCACGTCGAGCGAGCCGGATGGAATTGGCTCAAACCTCTGCGGGGAGGCTGGAAACTATACAGCCAAGAGTCTGGATCCCTATGTGTGCACTGAATGAACTCCGCAACGCGTTTCACACAATTCAGTGCTTCCTCAGGCTAAGTTTCGGACACCTATAGGGGGCCTTTTATGCAGTCACTCCAAGGTGAATTTAATAATTAAATAATGTGTATACAGTAATATGCACTATCGGTGCAATTAACTATTAGACAGTGAGGGTATGTGAACACTCACCTGTTAAAAATATAATATTGAATACAGATGAATATTTAAAATTATATACATATAGTAAGGTATAAACATAAATATAAAACATATAAGTGTAAAAATTGGAGTATTTAATTGGGACACTGTTAAAGGCCACCCATATAGGTGATATAAACTTACATGGTCATGTATGATTAAATAATTCACAAGACCACAATTAATCACAATATTAATACATACAAACAATAGGCTATAATAGAATAGAATTGAAGAATTGGAGAAAGAAAAAGTGGAGAAAAAGAAATAAGCAGAAATAAAAAAAAGTAAAAAGAAAGAATAAGAAAAATTACAAAGGAGAATGTAATTTTTCTTATTCTTTCTTATTACTTTTTTATTTCTGCTTATTTCTTTTTCTCCACTTTATCCTTCCCCAATTCTTACTATATGTATATAATTTTAAATATTCACCTGTATTCAATATTATATTTTTAACAGGTGAGTGTTCACATACCTGCACTGTCTAATAGTTAATTGCACCGATAGTGCAAATTATACACATTATTTAATTATTAAATTCACCTTGGAGTGACTGTATAAAAGGCCCCCTATAGGTGTCCTAAACTACCGCCTGATGAAGCACTGAATTGTGTGAAACGCGTTGCGGAGTTCATTCAGTGCACACATAGGGATCCAGACTCTTGGCTGTATAGTTTCAAGCCTCCCCACAGAGGTTTAAGCCAATTCCATCCGGCTCGCTCGAAGTGGGATGTGTGCTGGAAGTACAGAGTAACGGCGATTGTGGTCGACTACTCAATACGGGTCCTGCGAGAAGCCGCAACCCGGAAGTGACATCTGAATTCTTGTCATGCCTGTATGCCCGCAGACCTGGCAGGACCCCAGTACTGAGGTGGGAACGGTATGACACCACACACCCATAGCAGTGGGAGCAAGCCCGGAGTGTGGTATAGCGTTGCTGGGCCTGTTGAGAGAGTGGTTAAGATACTTGCAACGTCTTGTAGGGTTAAGTGTAAGAATGGTCGTGTCCGTGTGCCAATGTCCAGGGGTCCAGAGAGTAGAGTCGTCAGAGTACAAAGCCAGGTCCAAGGATTCCAGAGGTCAGCAAGGTCGAGTTCGTAGCAAGGTTCAAGGGGTACAGAGAGCAGGTTAGTCCAGGACAAGCAGGGGTCAAAGCCAGGGAAATCCAAAGTAACACAGGAGCAGGAAACAGCAGGGACACAGAGGGAGCACAGCATAGGTCAGCACACACAGGGAAACAGGAACTATGCAGAGCGACGATAGAGAGGACAGACAGGGATTATAAAGGGAGACACACCAATAGGAGAGAGGAGAGGAGCAGAGAGAGAAGTGGGAGACAACAAGGATAGGTCAGGGAGAGAAGAGGAGGAGACAGAAGGGACAGAGAGTGAGATCGCCTGCAAGGAATGGGGGGAGGAGTCAGAGGCGTGACAGGGCTTAGAGGAGCGTGTGCGCGCGCCCTCTGTAAGCCGAGGGTGCGCGCGCACAGGCTGCGTCACCAGCCGCGCGGAGCACCGTGCGCATCCCAGCGGAGGGGAACAGAGGACCGGACGGGACCGCCACCGGAGGTGAGGTACAGGCAGCAGGCACGGGGAGTGACTGGGAGCGGGGAGTGTTGCCGCAGGGGCTCGGGGACTACGCGGGTGCGCGCGACTTGCGGTGCATGCGCTGAGGTAATGGGGCAGTGAGAGAGGGAGACGGAGTGGGACAGGAGTAGGTAGAAGCAGAGGGATTGGCCAGAGAGGAGACAGAGGGAGAGAAAGAAGGGGAAGGAATCCCCTGAACCGTCACAGTTCTGCCGAGCCAGTTGGTCCCAGCGCGCGGGACTGATTTGTGAGTCTCAGCACTTACCCCCTGCGCCTACCATCCAACTGAACTGGAAACCTGTGCACTGGCCTCTACTGGACTTATATTATTTTATATGTAAGTTTTTACTTGTTACTATTTTACTTGTATAATACATGTACCTTAACCCTTGGTGCGCTTCTGTGTTTATTTTGCAAATGTACGCATGCATCAGAAAAATCGCAGGGATGTTGAGTCACGATGAAAGAAAGGCGAGTCAAGGAAGTTCAGTCATAATGTAGACAAGTCTAGCCAAGATGAAGGAAAGTGTAATCACCATATAGGAAACTACAGACCAAGCCAAAGGGGGGTGTCATGCCGATAAAAAACACATTGTAGATGCATCATGTCCACCATTTTTATCTGACTATATTATCTTAAAAAATTAGACTGAGGGTATGTGGGATGAAGAGATCATAGCAGTAAACTATAATCTGTGTCTGTGTGTACACTGAGTATTGTACTTCTTTGAGTCTCTTCTACATCTTTTTGCTATATACTTTTAAGGCCATCACTTGCTCCTCAATGATGTACATGGTCATATGAAAGCTTTAATTACTTGTTTTGCTTATCCTTTTGCTCTGTATTTTTCACACAGAATGATGATGGCCATGTTAGAACTTTATTTGTCGGGTATAATTCAGATGATTGTTACCGATTAAATCTGGAAGAAATTCCCCCACCCAAGTTGACGGACATAGAAATGGAACCAATATACCACAGTAATTAGGCTGATTACAGATATGTCTATAAGGCCACTCCTTCTTTTGAACTTTTGGGAGAATGAGAAAAAGGTGAGAGCTTTATTTTTATATTGTGTTCTAATAATACAAATCTGCAGAATACTGTATGCTTGCTGTGTATATGATTGTCACTATGACTGGATTACACTGGCTATCCTTGTGATTCCCTGAAAATTAAATATCTTTAGCCATATCATCATACTGATGGTTATTACCATAGAATTCTGGGGGAAACGCCTTCTGAATTTTTTGGGGGGAATAGTTGTATAAAGTGAGACACATTTTTGTATTTGTGTGTGTCACGGTGTGCTCACCACAAACAAGGCAGACCCGCGGTGCTGAGGTGGGAAATGGATATAACGCCACCCACAGCCATTAGGGCGAATCTGGATTGTAGGTTTTGTCATGGTAGCCGGGTCTGGATTGGAGAGGTACGGAGAGTCAGTGTATTTGCACTTGTACGTGCAGGAGAGTTACGGATTGTTGCGGTATTGCCGAGATCGGGTTTGCAGAGAGTAGAGTTGTCGATGTCTGGGTTCCAAGGTCAGGGTCAAAGAAGAGCGGATGGTCAAGGAAAGCCGGGTCAGTACACAGAGAAAGGGTCAGCAAGGCAAGGCAAGACTGTACAAGCAAGGATAGGTAAACACAACACAACTGGTACTATGCTCAGCCAAAGTGTGAGTGGCACAGCTGAGCACATGTAAGTGACAGCGTGCAATGAGAAAACAGCAGCGTGGAGGTAAGTGTAGAGCGAGGGCTGCGATTGGAGGAATAATGGCAAGGCTCAGGTGAATTGGATGAGAGGGAGTCGGTGTGTGTTGCACGTGCCCCACGTCGTCGGGAGGAGAAGAGCTTAAAAGGCAGGAGCGGGTGCACATGCGCCTGTAACAAGATGGCCACTGGAGGAACCTGCGGAGTCAGTGGAGGCAGGAGCAGGACCCGAAGGAACACCGGCCGCCAGAAGAGGTGAGTAGGGAGCGTGCCAAGGGTGGCATGGCTCCCTGAGCCTCACAGTGTGCTACTAATATATAGGCATGAAAAGGATACAAGGCACTATGGATTTCTAGAAAAAAATTAACATACCTGCTCAAAATAGCTCAAAACACCCACAGCGTACGGGTTGCTTTTTTCCCCCATGCTAGCGTTCTTAACCTTTTCGTACGCTAGCTGATAGAAAAAAAAGCCGCATGTAACATTTGCATGGAAATTCTGAATCTCCATGCAAGGCTGTTACAGGCGATCGTTCACTAAATAAATATATTTTAATAATAGTGTACATGAGCAGGGGGTCTCAGGACCTGAACCGCATTGGTTTCAGGTCCGAGGACCCCCTACTTCAGGAGATACAGGCCATTGGAAAGGTTGTACTCACGGTCTATGACCATCAGACAGGCTCTATGTGGCATGCATTTCCTGTAGAGGTAAATGTAGATATTTAATATTTATTTATTTGAAAGTAGATAAGGAGTTTCTTGTTGATCCACATGGATGCAGGGAACCAGATAAGCACAGCAGCAAAAAGTGGGGACCAAACTATAATATGACGTTAAAACAAGGTTTAATCCATCAACAGGACACACATCTGCAAACAGGTGAGGGCAAAGTATTCCTCTAACGCGTTTCACGCTCTTGCAGCGCTTTGTCAAAGAGAGCACCACCTGTAACTCAAGATAAATGAACTATTGAGAAATTCCTTTTTTGTTGATATTGATATATTTTCAGCTTCTAAGGTTGCTTCTGGTTCTATTTCACAGTATAATTTCCTTCATTTAGCTTATGTGTTAATAATGTTTACATTTTCATATTTTTTATGTCATGCTCTTTTCTCAATAGTTCATGTATCTTGAACTGCGCTCTTATTTTTTTTATTTTTGGACCTGTATTTATATGTTTTTTTCATTTACATTTTCATTACTTAATTTGTGTGTACAGTATGTTATGTTTATAATAGACAAAAGAAAAATAACTCAGCTAGCAGCACTCTATGGGGGCTATGCACTAAGCAGTGATAAGTCATTTAAGAGCGCAAAGTGCTCTAAGAACGTGAAGTTCCGCCGAGTGCTATTCACTAAGCCGCGCAAACAGGCACTTTGCGCTCTAAAACTGAATTTTTCCTTGAAATTTTTCAAAGTCCAAATTTGCTTCTACGATGAGCTGTTTGCACTGAATCCTGCCCTTCTGCGGGATTCACTGAGCAACGCAAACTTATCGTACGTGAAAGTTGCGCTGAATAAAGCTCACCAGCTAAAGGCAGATGATAAAAAAAGCAGGACTTAGAAACAATTCTTTGTTTACCTTTTTGCAGGCGCAGGCCGGGGACAGACCGGCGGATGACCTCGGCTGACCCCGCGGGGGTCCCCAAGGGAGGCCGGGTGTCGCGTGGGTGTCCCCAGCTGACCCCGCGGCCGTCCCGGTATCCCCGCTGGAGTCCCGGGGTACCCGCAGGCCTGCGGTACCAATGTTGTGCCTACAAAAATACTAAACATTATTTCTAACAAAATACACCCCCCTAACACACACAGTACAATAATGTGCAAAATAACAATAATCCAGATATGGATAATAGATTATTTGCCCATTATTAAACACTGCATTAGCATACCTAAATAAAGTCAATAAAAACAGTAGCCAGCTAATCCAATGAATACAAGCAGTAACAACATCAACAATGAATGAATTAAACCATTAACCAATGAAACCAATTAATTCTTAAACCAACTGAAAATGAATAGTAACACTAACCAATCAAACCAATGAATTACTACAACATTAATTAATGTAAACATTTAAAGACAAAGAAATACATTCAAACAATATCTGAAATAACCATAAAACGCATTAGCTAACATAATACAACATTAACTACAAACGAACACCAATCGCAAACATTTTATTACCATTAAGCAGGAAAAAAACAAACAATCACATCCACATAAGAAATTGAAATTTAAAAAACCAACAGCAATACCAAGCCACAAATCCCCCCAAATATTGTCATAATAATGTATTAATCTGTACCCTACAGTGGTACAGATTAATATATTATCAGTCAATGTGCCTCCCCCAAAAAAGCAAAAAACACATCCAATGAAGAAACAGATAAAATGAGACATTTACAAACATTCAATATATTATTTACCATTAGAAGTGGTGGCCCTCCGACTCCCGGGGTAACAGGAAGCTCACATACCTTGAAGGCCTCCAACAGCATCCGATGCCATCCGCCATGAAGGTCCGGATCAGGTACCCAAATCTTCTTTTTTCTTTCTTTAATCACCTTCTTCTATCTTCATCTGTCACCATTTCTTGATCTTCTTTATCTTCTATCTTCATCTGTCAATCCAAAAAAAACCATGGTAAATCCCAACCGATGTTGTCTCGTCGTCTTCTTGGGCTCAAATGAGGCGTCACGGCCTTAAATAGGGCTTGTGACGTCACATTTAGCCTCAAAATGGTTAACAGCCACCTGATTGGCTGTTCAAACCATGTTCCGACATTAATTTTTTTTTTACATGGCGTTACTTAAAGGGAATGATGCCAGCCAATCAGAATGGCTGTGCTTCATTTGCCTTTAAGATGACGTGACGAAGCCGGCGTCACATGGTATTTCAGCCAACCAGAATGTGGGAACCAATTCCACACTCTGATCGGCTGAAATACCATGTGACGCCGGCCATCTTGGATTTAGTGAAGTCATCTTAAAGTCAAATGAAGCACAGCCATTCTGATTGGCTGGCATCATTCCCTTTAAGTGAGTCATGTCAAAAAAGTCCCCCCGTTATGGGGTGCCGGTATCCCCTCCAGAATTTCAATGTCCCTGTCATGTGACACGGACGCTTTAAAGTGCATGGGATACTGGCACCCATAAAGGGGCCTGTATCTCCTGAAGTAGGGGGTCCCCGAGGCTGAAACCAATGCGGTTCAGTTCTGGAGACCCCCTGCTCATCTACACTACTGTCAAAATGCACATAACAATAAATAATAATTCCTTACCGTAGCGGCTATCCGCTATGTTAATGAAGCTGCATTAATGTACATTTTAATAATAGTGTGCGGGAGCAGGAGTCCCCTGAGCTGAACCGCATTGATTTCTGCCTCAGAGGCCCTCTGCTTTCCGAGTTACAGGCCCCGGTATGGGGCATCGGAGGCCAATGTCCCCGCCATCTTTATAGCGTCCAAGACGCAACGTGGGCTCTATAAAGATTGTGGCGACACTGGCACCGATGCCCCAAACATATATTTTTTATATTACTGCATATTGATACTGCAGAACTTTGCTGTAATGCTGTGCTTGTGGCCTTTTCTTTACATTGTAGGGAGACAACGCTTCTCGTGGACAAAATAAGTGAGGAGAATGATGAGAGGTGTGCATTAAGGGTCAAATACACTCTGCAGGAAAATCACAATCTCACTGTATCCAAGACCAGCATAAAGAAGATGAGACGCAGCATTGGATAAATATGGACGTATGAGGTTAGTACTGGACAGTACAGGAGGTAAAAGTGTTGTTTAGGAAACTGTACTGTACCGCAAAAATTATTTATTCCTTGTCATTACAGAGCATACCCCATGATAAGTAAGTAAACAAAATAAAAAGAGTGGTCCAGGCCAAGGCATGGATCGACAGTGAGGAAACATTCCAGGATTGCATCTTCACTGACGAGTCTACTGTGTCGCTGGAGAGATTTGCAAGCTTTGCATTCCACAAAAAAGGTGCATTATCTATGAAGCCGCGGCCAAAACACCCCGTGAAGCTGCATGTGTGGGGTGCCATCTCTAGGCGTGGACCAGGATGCATTGTCATCTTTGAAGGTAAAATATATAAAATATAATGTAGCCTTATGAACTGTACTGTTCTAGTGTAGCCTTACTGTATGCACTGTACTGTACTATTGTGCAGTTTTTGGAGCACTTTTCTTTTCTTGTTATAGAAATCATGAATAAAGCTTTCTTCCAAGACAAAATTGCCTGAGATAGTGGAATACATCACACGCGAGTTCCCGGATGGTCACCGTTTCTACCAGGACAATGATCTGAAGCACACAGCGTCAACAGCACATATCCTTGAGCGCGGTATCAACGGGTGAAGATGTCAGCGTAGTACGTGCGGTAACCGTGTCTCATTTTTTCCCCCTTTTTTACTATGGTATCTCTTAAACTAATTGTCCTATTTTTCCAATAACAAATCGCCAGACTTCAATCCGATCGAAATGGTCTGGCATCAGCTGAAAGACCATATCCGTAAAGTGGTGAAACCCTCCAAAAAGGACGAGTTGGCGAAAGGCATAATGAGTTTTTGGAACGATGTAGTCACTGTGGAACGCTACAATAAATATATAGACCATATTGCGACTGTGTTGCCCATTGTGATCCCGCGTAATGGGCAAGCATCAGGAAAGTAGTACTGTACTGTAGTATTTAACAGTAGTCAGAATATACAGTGGTTCCAGTATAGACTAGTTTTTCAGTACTAAATGCCTACTAACTGCTCAATTTTTTTCTTTCCAGAGAAAGCAGCACCAGCCATCTAAAGTAGTACTACACATCACACAATGCCATAATACAGTACGCACATAACTGCACTAATTTTTGGTTTTCTTGTCGTTTCAGGAAAAAAGGATGGGCTGGGAGGAGGTGGGGTATTGTGTGCAGTCTAATCTGTTTGTACAGTCAAATGTACAGTATATAAACAGCAGTAATGATGTACACAAAACCTCTCTTCTCTCAATGAACTACTGTACTGTACACAGAATGAGGAACAAGATAAAGATGGAAAAAATTATATTACTATATATATATATATATATTACCCAGCCGGGAGGCCTACCCACATACCCTTGGGGCCAATACCCCCTCCCCCCACCACCCAAAAAAAACCAATACACTGCCCCACAATAAACATCATTATTTATTAAATACATAACCCACCCCCTGTGCCCCCCATAAATACATGATTTATTATTTTACATACAGGGTTAATACACCAGGCCCACGGGAGTCCCCGGTGGGCCTGACGGATCACCTCACAGACCTACAGGTTTGACACAGGGTCTGGAGGCCCGTTTGTAGTTCCCGCCAGGTGCCATGGTCCACCAGGTGGTCTCCGTGGGTCACCGTGGGCCACAATGGGGTCTCCACAGTAGGCCTGCGGATGTCTGGGGGCCCCCGGGTAAGACCCACAGGCGTCTGAGGGTCCTCGGTGGTTCCCACGGGGGTCTGGGGACCCACGGATGGTCCCTACGGGTCTGCGGTGCCCCCACAGATGTGGGGCCACTGGTTCTTCCCCGCAGGTGTCCCCCATGGACCCGGCAGCCTGGTACCCGTGAGAAGCCTGAGGATACCGCAGGTGGTCTCCAGAGGTCCCCCGCAAACCAAAAGGAACCAACCCTGTATGTAAAAAAAATAAACCGGACTTATATATTAAATACATCAATCCCCCCCCCCCCCCAACACATACAGTACAATAATGTGCAAAATAACTATTATCCAGATTTGGATAAGAGATTAGTTGCCCATTATGAAACACATAAAACATGCATAAATCAAAACTTGAATTCTTAATCTTAAAATCACCACATTGCATGTTACAATAAATGCAGCAGCAATTGTAAATATAAAACAACAAACCAGCAGCTACACAAATGTATATGAAATGTCACACAATTGCATTGAGTGTGTACATGATGCAATTAATCTGTGCATCATGTAACACTATGCAAAATATACCACCAATGCCATCATGAAAATCCAAATAGAAACTAAGCAACATCAATACAATTACCATGAATCAATTAATCCATTTCCTAAACCAATTACAATACAATACAAATCAATTATACAATTCCCTATTCAATTCCTAAAGCCAAACCATTACCAAAAGAATTCTAATTGAAAGTAACCACCATCATTCTAATCTAACTACCAGAAATAAGTCATTAAAAATAACCTGTAACTAAATACAAATTACATTATTCACATAAATGTCTAAATAAAGCTGATAAATACATTAGCCATACATGAAAAGAACATAAACATTAGCAAAACAATCGATTATTATCCCTGTATGTCTATCCATATAGATAGATATACATAACATACAGGGGCAATAACAGAGCATAAAAAACAATGCATTTACATCCAAAAATCACATATAATACACTCAGTGTCTGTGAATGTATGTATAGCCATAGGTACATAGATACATTCACGGGCATTAAATGGGACTGAAAAAATAAAAGACATGAACTCCATCCCAACTCTGATTGGCTCAAGTAGACCATGTGACAGAGGCTTTGATTCAGCCAATCAGAATTGGGATGGAGTTCCCACACTCTGATTGGCTACCGTACCATGTGTCGCCGGCCATCTTTGTTTTGATGACGTCATCTTAAAGGCAATTGAAACTCAGCCATTCTGATTGGCTGGCGTCATTGCCTTTAAATTAAGTCATTTTTTTTTTTTTACAAATCACATGTTTTTCACGGCCCAATCAGGACCGTGGGAAACATATGACCAAAATGTGATGTCATAGGCCTATTAAAGCCTATGTCGCCTCATTTTGAAGCCAGACACCGAGGGGGGAGCACCTCCCCTCCTAAGAAGAAAAGAAGGGCGTGGCAGAAGAAGATGGAAGAAGACGGAGAAGACCCCAAAGAAGAAAAGAAGACCCCAAGACTGACGAGAAGGATTACAAATAGAAGAAAGAAGACACCATTATGGATTTTATAATGGTTACCTGTGGATTGTTTCCAGTGCTTCCGGGTCGCCTGGATTTCGGTGAGTGGGCATTTAATGGTAAGTAAACAAAATAAAAGTGTATTATTTTTACTTTTACATGTTTTTTTGATTTTTGATTCATGTCTTTTATTTTTTCAGTCCCATTTAATGCTCGTGAATGTATCTATGTACCTATGGATATACATACATTCACGGACACTGAATGGGTGTATTCTATGTGATTTTTGGATGTAAATGCATTTTTTTTATGCTCTATTATTGCCCCTGTATGTTATGTACATCTATTTATATGGATAGACATACAGGGATAATAATTGATTGTTTTGCTAATGTTTATGTTCTTTTCATGTATGGCTAATGTATTTATCAGCTTTGATCAGTTTTAGAGCGCAAAGCAACATCACGTTCTAAGAGCACTTTGCGCTCTAAAAGTGACTTAATTGAGCTTAGTGCATGACCCCCATAGACCTAATAGGGTGCATAAAACACAAATTAAAGACAAAGTGTAACTACATGAAAAAGTGCAGATATAATATAGTATAACAACAAAATACAAAGTTCCTTGCTCCCCCAAGGCTATGGCTGCTAACAAAGTCAAGGAATATAGATACAGTGTACTGTAAGTATCATATCTATCAGGATATAGCTCAAAATAAAAAATACAAAACGGCGCCTAAAGAGTCCAAAGGGAATAGTTATAGTCCAATGGAAATACAGTCTCAAGGGGTGGATATCAGCTATTTTCACTTTCCAGCTCCACAGCAAGACGTTACTCCATGCATATAATGCAGAGAAACAGAAGACAAAAAGAAAACATCATAGTGCAACAATGCAAATGGAAAACATGCAGGACAAACAGGACAGGACAAACACTAAACAGAACAAGCAAGGCTGACTTAATAGTAAGAGTAAATTTAATATACAATATAAGAGACTATAGCAGATGTGGGATCCGGTAGGTTAAAACCGGAGTCTTACGTACAGAACTGCCACAGATCATACGCAGAGATAATAGATGAATGGTGGCTGGCTGCAGCTTCAAGTAGACGCGTGACATCCAGGGGTTGCTCCAAATGGTGTCCTTTACTCCGCAACCGGAAGTGCGTCACTCAGGATGAATCTGGAGCTCTCCAGGAACTGTCTGTCACTCCGCAGCCGGAAACACGTCACCAGGGGCGGGTGAAACTGCCGAAATCCCTTCTCTTGTAGTATTACTGCAATCACGCTCTGCAAGTCCTCTGCCTAAAGCATGCTGTCCCAGAAGGAAGTTCCTCAGCTTGTTTGCCGTCACTCCCTTATCTCTTCTCCTCTCCTCCCCTTGTGTTGCTTAGTGCATCCCGCTTAAGGGCAGAATTTAACACAAACAGGGTAACGAACGAGCAAAGTTGGACTTAGAAAAAATTCCTAAAAAAAGTCAGTTTTAGAGCGCAAAGTGCATGTTTGCGTTGCTTAGTGCATCGTGTTCAGCGCAACATCACGTTCTAAGAGCACTTTGCGCTCTAAAAGTGACTTAACTGAGCTTAGTGCATGACCCCCATAGACCTAATAGGGTGCATAAAACACAAATTAAAGACAAAGTGTAACTACATCAAAAAGTGCAGATATAATACAGTATAACAACAAAATACAAAGTTCCTTGCCCCCCCAAGGCTAGGGCTGCTAACAAAGTCAAGGAATATAGATACAGTGTACTGTAAGTATCATATCTATCAGGATATAGCTGTTACATATCAAGGAGTGTATGAATCACATTGTGCCTAAATTAACAACCACAAACGAGCTCCAGTAAACAGCTGATACCCTGATAGACAAAGTAATAGGCGTTAGATGAGTCCGTAGTAGTCCATATCTATAAAATATTGATAGACAATAAAGGGTTCCAGAAAGATGAGGGAACGGAGGACGTCAGTCATGTACAGTATGCAAAAAAAACAATAAAAACACCAATAGAATAGTATGTATAAACTGATTTTCAATACACCTATAATGTTTACACTCATGTTCATGAGTAAATGAATAAATGAGGGTAAATAACAATCTGTTGCACTGCAGGCAAATTACGTGGTGTGTTGGTTATCTCTGGAGAGAAAAGAATAACACCATAGCGCAAATATCTGTAACACTCTATATAAAATAAAATTCCCATCCAAGCCTATAAAGTGTGCACTTAAAAGAAGGCCATTCTTTTAGGCAATGTGACAAGTTAAAAACAAGATCTCTCTGCAAGCGATAATCTCATCGCTTCGGCGACGCTAATGGGGTTGGCTGTAGGATGCCGGCTGTTGTAGCTTCCGGTAGCGGCCGCCCGGGAACTTTGACAGACCCAAAAACAGTTCCCTCTCGGATAGGGATGCACTTCTCTGGGACTCAACCGTTTCGCTTGTATCCCAGCTTTGTCAGGAGTTATATATCGCTGATCCACCCAACAATGAATATATAAAGGGACTGAACTAATGCCATTAGTTGAACAATTAAAAAATAATTAAACACAATAATATAATTGATTGCACAATTAAGAAATATATTTTTAACAAATGCAACCATTACAGTAATAAGTATATACAATTAAATTCTATCATGTTTACCTCACCATAATTAGGATTAATGTTTCTCAGGGGACTGATATCGATGAACACAGGACTGCATACACACTGCACACTGCATACACTCACTGCACACTGCATACACTCACTGCACACTGCATACACTCACTGTACACTGCACACACTCACTGCACACAGCATACACTCACAGCACACTGGACACACTCACAGCACACACAGCAGCAACACACAACACACTGCACACACTCACAGTACACTGCAGACACTCACAGCACACTGCATACACTCATTGCACATTGCATACACTCAGCACACAGCACACTGCATACACTCACTGCACACTGCATACACTCACTGCACACTGCATAAACTCACAGCACACAGTATACTGCATACACTCACTGCACACTGCATACACTCAAAGCACACTGCACACACTAACAGCACACACAGCACCACCACACAGCATAATGCACACACTCACAGCACACTGCATACACTCACAGCACACTGCACACACTCACAGCACACTGCACACACTCAGCAAAATGCACACACTCACAGCACACACTCACAGCCAACACCACACACCACACCACACACACAGCCTCCCTACCTTTGGTGTCACAGGCTCCCTTTGGGGGCATCATGGGGCTGCTGGGGGGGGAGGAACGGTGCAAGGATGGGGAATCGGCGCGAGGCTGGGTGTTCGGTGCGGGGATTGGCGCAAGGCTGAGGGGGCGGTGCAGGGATCGCCGCCTGGTTCGGGGGGCGGTCTGGGGATCAGTGCGAGGCTGGGGGGAATAGGTGGGGGGATCGGTGCGAGGCTGGAGGATAGCTGCAGGGATTCGTGGTTGGCTGGTGGGGAGGTGCTGAGGGGAGTGCGGGGAATGCTGGGAGAACTACAGTGGCTGCTAGGGGCCATGTAGGGCTGCCGGCACCTCACTCCACCTCCCTCCTCCCCCTCCCCCTGCTCCCGATTGGGTGCGCGACAGCCATTTAAAAAAAAATTAGCGCGACTCCAGTTATAGCGCCGTCATATCGGGTGGCCCCCGAGGACGCGCTATAACGGAGTTGAGCTGTATATATATCTATATATATATATATAATAATAAATATATAATATATATATATATATTATATAGGAAAACCAGGTGTCCCACCAAGGGGACAAAAAACAGCACTCAAGATATATTGCAAAAGGTATTAGAAAAAAAAGCAGGCACATATAAATCCAACGTTTCGGTCCTGTATAGGACCTTCCTCGGGGGCGTGCTGAAACGTTGGATTTATATGTGCCTGCTTTTTTTCTAATACACTTTTGCAATATACCTTGAGTGCTGTTTTTTGTCTCCTTGGTGGGACACCTGGTTTCCTGTTATTTTTGTTGAACAAGCACCTATTTCTTTGGAGCCTTTGAAGTGCCTGCTGTTATCTTTATATATATATATTTACAGTGTTCGACAAAACTATACATTTGCATGCCCCGGGTGAGTGGATTTAACATCGTAGCGAGCTCCTATTGGCCCAAGCAGCACACGTGTGGTACTAGGTGGCGAGTAGATTTTTTTGTTTGGCGAGTAGATTTTTTGGTGATTTGTCGACAACTGTATATATATATGTATAATGTGGTGGGTTCTGGGACTAGAGCTTGCAGGGACTGTGTGTTCATTAATATGTGGAGAGATACCTGGGCATAAATAGGAACACACTTGAGATACCTAGGAAACATGCTATTTTGGATTTGCGCACTGTATTAAACAAATTCACATTAGCATATGTCACAGATATCTCAGATGTGTTTCCCTTTTTATGCACAGGTATCTAATGTTTAAATTTAGCATAGGTTGAACTTGATGGACGTACGTCTTTTTTCAAACTTATCTACAGGCATACCCCAGTTTAAGGACACTCACTTTAAGTACACTCGCGAGTAAGTACATATCGCTCAATAGGCAAACGGCAGCTCACGCATGCGCCTGTCAGCACGTCCTGAACAGCAATACCGGCTCCCTACCTGTACAGAAGCTGTACGCAAGCAGGGAGACTATAGAGCCTTTTACACATGTTATTTACATCAGTTATGCACGTATATGACGATTGCAGTACAGTACATGCATCGATAAGTGGGGAAAAGGTAGTGCTTCAGTTTAAGTACATTTTCGCTTTACATACATGCTCTGGTCCCATTGCGTACGTTAATGCGGGGTATGCCTGTACTATGTAATGTAACTATGTAATCTCTCTACGGTTTGTATAAAGGCGTGTTTGGCGAGGTACATAAGTCCCTTGGGACTGTAGTAAAATAGACCCTCTCCCTCCAAATCCTCAAAAACTAGTATATGCTAATATGGATATGCAAATTAGATGTAAATTACTTAAATTAGTATATATCTCCATTGTGTTGCTTTTTGTGCACAAGGCTTTTTACACTTGTTGTTTGAGGGGATATTGTGATACCGTCACTGTCCTCTAGGTGCTGGAATAGGGCAGCTATGGGACTTTCCAACGCTACAGAGAGTTAATCTCCCTAGAGAACCCAGCAGCTGCCTTATTGAGCAGACTGAACAAGGAAGTGTTTTAAAAGACAGACTGAAAGCTGCCATGCTGAGAGAGACTCACTGCTGTCCCATAGAAAAGGTACAGAAACTGGAGCAAGAGATGGAGAAGCAGAGAGGCTGCTCCATCCCCATGAGCCAGTACACCAAGGAGAAAGTGGCCTGGAAAACAAAAGCTGCGGCGATCCTAGCAACAAAACTACAAAGTTCCAAAATATGAGGGAGGCGTTGATGCAGACCCAGAGCAAGCACTGGAAAGAGGTGAAGGCCCTGAGAGGGGACTTGCAGGTTCAAATTGAAAACATGCAGAAACAGATTGCTGAGCCCAAGTTACAGCTCGCCGAGAGGGAGGAGGTGTCCGTCAGGTGACCTGCTTGACACTGCGCAATGAGACTGAGTTGGACAATACCCACCAGCTGCTGGACCACACATCCAATGAGAGGGCCCAGCTACAGCTGGAGCTGGACATGGTTTGGGAGTAGCAACGGCAACCCTTCAATGAAGACAAGGAAAAAGAAGAGATGGATGTCAGACATCTCTGACAAAGAGGCTGGTGCACGAGAATAGTGCACGGGCCACTTCACAGGACAATGTTTCGCTGAGGAGGGGGAAATGTGATACCATCTCTGTCCTCTAGGTGCTGGAATAGGGCAGCAATGGGAGTTTCCAACGCACAGAGAGTTAATCTCCCTAGAGAACTCAGCAGCAGCTGCAGCCTAATTGAGCAGACTGAACAAGGAAGTGTTTTAAAAGAAAAACTGAAAGCTGCCATGCTGTGAGACTGACTGCTGTCCCAGAGAGAAGGGGTCAGAGAAGAGTTCTCTCTCCCCAGCTGTGGAAGCTGGCACATCCCCTCAAGCCTGCTGGACAGTGGTCATGGAGCCTGCTGGGACGGCCTGGGTTGTTAATCCCAGGAAGATGGAAGGATGAGAGACCGTGCTGAAGCAGGGATGTCCTATCCTTAAAATTGTACTTACAGAGGAGAGATTCTCTGAGCTTTCGTGGGGCCGAGCTCCCCTAGGAAGGAATGACGTGAGATCGTGCTGAAGCGGGGATGTCTGCTCCAAACCCTGGACTACCAGATAAGCAAAACCCTTTATTGCTGTGTACAGAGACTTTATATGTTCAGTCATAATAGTACTTGTTTGGGGTGGTAATCAGCTTAGCTGTTCATTCGGGTAGTAAGGGTTGAAGCTTTGTGTAGTTAGTCTCCTAAGAGTAGGAGTTTATTTTATGATTTCGTTTTAACTTAAAGGGACGGTGGGCCTTTTAGTATATTATTTATCCCTTTAAATAAACACTATTTAGAGAAATACTATGTTTCCTGTCTTAATCTGGGACTCAAATATTCTACAACGTGGTGTGGGCATCACAATATATATAAAGCACTTGGGAAAAAATAACCACGTTATTAAAGAGTAGCAATGGTTTAACATTGAGTTATTTGCTTTAGTGCATAGGCGTTATGATTTCATTTTTTTAGGTTAAATAGCCTAACCGAGCTCTGGTCTAATGTTCTAAAGAACTATCAGCAAGTTTGTTCGAGTGAGGTTAAGAACCATAAATTGTTTAGTTAGTGAAACTGATATCGGCTCGCCACGTTCCCGCCACCACTAAACCAGCTATATTACATAATACAATGTTATACTGTATATGTGAGATAAACTAAAGTTGAAGTTAACTTACTGAGTTCATGTACAGTTCCATTTCAAACTTGCCCCATATTTGCTATAGCTGTCCAACTGCATTACCAACACACATTTCTACAATATAATATGCAAAAACGTCCGTATGAACTTAACATTTAGCCTGTGTTTACTAAATTCCTCCTGGAGTCTGAAATACCCATTATACGGTACACATGAAAATTGTCATTAATGCTTTTCTTTGACTAAAATACTGCATTTGTTTGGGCTACAAGATTAGACTCTGCTTTTAAGGACCAATACACTTACTGTACAGTAGTTCACTGTATAACTATTTAGTAAACTACATAGTATGCAGTAATGGAACAAATATAATTCCTTAAGGAAAAAATATTTACTTTTGACTTCCTTGCAATGTCAGAAAGTTTTTCTTTTCCACTTTTCTAGGTCTGCAGAAAGCCAGCTTCCTCTCAAGTCTCAGCCTAAGTATTTACATTTTTTTTTAAATACAGTACTGTATGCTTAATAAAGCATTATTCATTCAGATTTAACCCCTTGGGCATTGATATGGGTTCATTTTGGTCATAGAAATGATTGTTTCTTTGAATTCAATTAAATCTGTCTGCAGCTCACTGAAGAAGCAATAATGCACTGTTGATATTGTAAAGCATTACTCTGTTTGTCATATAAATCTATTTTGCTGCCAGGGGGGTGTGCAAAGGATTGCAAAAAAAAGAAAACAACATAATATTAACTTTGAACGCCTTTTATAATTGTAAATTTTTACGGTATCAGATGTTCTGTGTTTTTTTGTTGTTACTTTATGTAACGGATTTTCTGACCTGGCTGACCCACCCAATCTCACATTGGCCCCTGTGGTCTAACCAGTCCCCATTACATGGTCGTGTCTGCTGGTGCACCTGTTGGCAACAGGACTCCTGAGTCTCCCACATGATGTTGTGTGGGGAATGTCAACCCAGACAGGCAGCTGAGGTAGTGTGCATGAGTCCTACCTAAATCCAGTGCAGCGCCTCCACCTCATAAGGATCCCTGTGTCCGCAAGGGGATGGTTCTGATGAGGAACTCCTCCGTGGTGCTTTCCTCTGCAGAGTAATTCCAGACTCACACATGAGGGTGTCTTTAATCAAGGTCATCTTTATTGCTTGTGATGGTATGGGCCAGCTGCCCCTTGCAGCAGTCAGCTCAGCCGCTCATCTCTATGCTGCACTCCATCTGGAAGGTTCCTCCTTCTCCTAATGGAGTTGCTTTCCACCTCTCCCCTCTGGGAGATTCACCAGCTTGTCTCTCTTGAGCTGCCCAGACTCACAGCTATTGCATCAGCCTCTGCAACACTGTTGCAGACCTCCACATGACTCTCCTGAACAGAGTCAAAACACCAACTGAACTGAACTCTAACTTTAGGCAGTACTGTGTCTTATATCACCTCTAGAAAACAGACACCCTCTGTGTCACTAAGGGTGGACACAAAGCATGTTGTCACTTCCTTTGGGACATATGACACCTCACCAGGGTTTGAGGGCAAACCTCCATGATTGTTGCTGGCAATCCTGCATACTTACCAGGTTTACTGCCAGCATGAGAAAGAGATATTTACACCAATTTTACACATGGCTACATTTATATAATCTGCTGCACAAACATTTTTTTTTCTAGTTGTCTGTGTAGCTTTTAGCAGAGAAATCCAATATACAATGTATTAGTAAAATGGTCTTCCTACTTATTATATCCTCTATCCAGTGGGACAGAATCTTGCAGTTCCCTTGATTGAATGTTCATCGAGGATATATACAGTATAACTAGTTTGATTACAACAAATAAAGCAGCAATCCAACTCACTAGCATACTGTATATTGGAGCTGTGGATAACCGTAGCTGTAACATTCTACATCTTTACTTAACATGCTGTTGCTGCTTCTAAAATTTTTGAAAGATAAATAGTTTGGAAGATACTGTATGCTTATTTCCACGCAGATGCCTTGAGATGTTAGAACATTGTCGATTTTACTCTTTGGGCCTCATTCAGTAAAGGTTGATAAAAATGATCTCCAGGGCATTTAAATCGACGTTTTTTGAGCGTTGTATTTAATAGATATTGACCATTGTATTTAATAGATATTTATACATATATATTTAGGCACTGTACCGTGTATGAGTTTCACTGGATGTGCACTGAGCTCTGTCTGTGTTTTATGTTCTGTCTCTGGTTTTAAATATATATTGCCATGCTCAGTAGCACTCCTCTGTGACACTCATATGTATATATAAATACATATATATATATGTTGTGGTTATTTTGGGGGTTGAATAGGAGCTTGTTAGGTGTCCAGTATGTTTTGCAATTCTTGTTAAGCTAGTCTTAGCTGATTGGAGGGTGGCAACCTCCTACCTAATTGAAGCTTACCCCCTCCCACATTTAAATGGTTAAAAGCTCACTCCATGGCATCTCCCACTCTCAGGGGAACTTGCTTGCTTGCAGTATGATTGTGACAAATCTAATACAGAGTGCTTTTCCTGGTAATGTACAGGTTAATAAAAGCTTCAATCAAACTTAGAACTTTGCAACTAATATTGACAGATTAATTATAAATCATTCTTCCTGGTATTGCACAGGTTATTAAGAATTTATATTAGTGTTAGGGACCCTTGAGAATGTGGTCTGCCGTGCAGTGGCTCAGGGGCTTACAACAATTTGGCCAAAATGTTAAACTAAAAGACCATTTTATTTAATAGATATTTATACATATATATTTAGGCACTGTACCGTGTATGAGTTTCACTGGATGTGCACTGAGCTCTGTCTGTGTTTTATGTTCTGTCTCTGGTTTTAAATATATATTGCCATGCTCAGTAGCACTCCTCTGTGACACTCATATGCTTATATATAAGTTGTGGTTATTTTGGGGGTTCAATAGGAGCTTGTTAGGTGTCCAGTATGTATCACGGTATTCAGCAAGCCTTCATTACCGTTCATAGCAAAATTCCCAAAATGAGCGATTTGCTGCCAGCGATAGGATCGAGACTCTGAAAAGGCCTGACCCAGCGATACATTTCTGCTGCAGAGAGAGCTGCTCTGAGGGAACCACTTCTGCCAGCGAAAATCTCGCCCGAAAATTATGTTTTTTAATATATATTTCATTCATATTGTAGATGTGCAGGGGGTCTCCGGAGCAGGACCGCATTGTTTGAGGTCCCTGGGCATAAAACCAACGTGGTTTAGCTCCGGAGACCCTCTGCACATCTACACTATGAAAGACATGTATATTAAAAAATATTTAATAACATCAATACACCCCCCGTGACCCCCTTAAAAACCATTATTTCTTTTTTAACATACAGGATTCATACCCCAGACCTATGGTAGTCCCCGTGGTCCCAACGGGTGTCCACAGGCCTCACAGTGCACAGTACCCCATGGTCTGGGGGTCTACGGGTGGTCCCGCCAGGCACCATGGGCCTCCACGTGGTCCCCGTGGGTCACCGTGGGCCACAATGGGGTCCACAGGTGGCCCGTGAGTGTCTGGAGGTCCCCAGGTCAACCCCACAGGTGTCTGAGGCCCTTGGGTGGTTCCCATGGGGGTCTGAGGGCACTCGGGTGGTCCCTGTGGGTCCACAGGGCCCCCACAGATGTGGGGCCCCAGGTTCTTCCCCGCAGGTTCCCCGTGGGTCCGCAGGTGGTACCCGTGAGCATCCGGGGGGTCCACAGGTGGTCTCCATAGGTCCCCGCAAATATGGCCTACATATCTATCAACCCCCTCCGCCCAAACACATACAGAAGAGTAATGGGCAGAATAACTATTATCCAGATATGGAAAATAGATTAGTTGACCATTATTAAACACAACATTAGCATGCATAAATAAAGTAAATACATACAGTTCTACTTACCACACCAGCAGGTCCCTCTGTCCTCCGTTGCCAGAAAGCATACATACATAATAAAAACATTCAAATGGCCCCTAACCCCTTAATCAACTAAGCGGTTAATAATCGCTATAGTAATTAAGGGGTTAACCCACCCGGGAGGCCTAACCACCACCCCGGACTGACTATATACCCCTGTACCCATTGAGTAGTATAGTGGTACATCATACCCATATAATAATAATATGTGCATGATAAGCCTCTATAGCACTCAATGGGCACCCTAATCACAATACATTAATGCACCAAACACACAATAATAAAACATTAAAAAACTCCAAAAAAACACACAAATAAATAAAAACAGTAGCCAGCTAATCCTGCTACAAGCAATAACAACATCAACAATAAATTAATTAAACCATTAACCAATCAAAGCAATTAATCAAACTAAGAATTCTTTCAAACATGTAACCAATCAAACCAATTAATTACTAAAACAACTCCAAAATAATTCTAACAGTAATCAATCAAAACAATTAATTAATACAACATTAATGAATTAATTGAAACATTAAACTACAAAGAAATAAAATAAAAACATCAGAAACAACCATTAAACGCATTAGCCAACACAATACATCTTTCATTAAAAAAGAAAAACAATCGCCAACATTTTATTTCAATCAATATGAAAAATAACAAACAATTAGATCCACATAATAAACTAACATTGCAAAAAATGGAAAAGCAATACAAAGCCACCATTGCCCCCCAAATATTGTCCTAATAATATATTGATCTGTACTCTAAAGTAGTACAAATTAATATATTATCAGTCAATGTTCAAAAATAAAAAAAACACATCCAATGTAAAAACCTGAAAAAAAAAGACATTTACAAACATGCAATATATCACTTACCATTAGAAGCGCTGGCCCTCCGACTCCCGGGGAAACAGGAAGCTCACGTACCAGGAACGCCTCAAACAGCATCCGATGCCATCCGCCATGAAGATTCGTATCAGGTACCCAAATCTTCTTTCTTCTTTCTTTAATCACCTTCTTCTATCTTCATCTGTCACCATTTCTTGATCTTCTTAATCTTCTATCTTCTTCTTGTAATCCAAAAAGCCCCATGTAGATCCCAACCGATGTTGTCTCGTCATCTTCTTGGGCTCAAATGAGCAGTCACGACCTTAAAAAGGGCTTGTGACGTCACATTTTGCCTCCAACTGGTTTAACAGCCATCTGAGAGGGGGAGAGCAGGCTCGTGTGCGAGGAGGAGGGGGAGAGCGGACTCGTGCGCAGGGTGAAAGCAGACTCGCGGAGGAGGAGGGAGAGAGTGTCTCGCGCGCGGGGTGAAAGCGGGCTCGGGAGGGAAGAGGACAGGGAAAGCCGCTGCGGGCCGCACAATGAGTGCAGGTGGGCCGCATGTGGCCCGCGGACCACGTGTTGTGCAGGCCTGCCCTAAACAAACCACCGTTGGGTCTAATACCCACTTCACCCACCCCCGCTATCACGATAAAAATAACAATAAAACACACACAACAGCCCCACACGAAATAAATAAAAATATTTACCCCAACATCCCTATACCCCCTAACATACAGTATAGTAATGGGCACAATTACTATTATCCACAAATGGATAATAGTGAATGTGCCCATTTAAAATACATAAAGAACAATAAATACTTTAGATACATATAGCACTCACCCTTGTCTGGCTGCCACGATGAAGGCCATCCTCATCTTCATCCTGCCCATGCCCCATCCGCTTCTGCAAAACAGAAACAAGAATAAAAACATCCCATGTAATGTCCCCTAACGCCTTAATCACCATAGCGGTTATTAACCGCTACAGTCATTAAGGGGTTAACCCACCCTCACCCACCACTCGGGATGCCTACATACCCTCCCCCAATAACCCCCCACCCCATGATGCCTAACCACCTTCACCCACTACCCACAAGGGAGGCCTACCCACATACCCTTGGGGCCAATACCCCCTCCCCCACCCCAACACATAAAGTACAATAATGTGCCAAATAACTATTGTCCTGATAGGGATAATAGATTATTGGCCATTATTCAACCCATTAACTAGCATAGTAAAATAAAGAAACTTCTACTGACCTCATCAATAAGAAGGTCCCGTCGCCAGAATAATCCTTGTAGTCCGTTGCCAAAATTAATACATAGCCAATACATTGCAATTACTGCACCGACACACTTTATTCGAGCAAATACCCAGTATGTACCTGGCAGATACCTGGAATGCGCCGCTCCTCACCTCTGACAAGCCCCGTTGCGTTTGCCTTCCCAGCCTGGGTTCATGCCTGGCTGACGGGCGGCTGATCTGTTAAATGATAATGATTAGGATTTAATAGGCTGCAATGCTTCGCGTGTCTACCAGATGGCATAAATTCATATTGTAATGCAGTAATATAATAATTAGTGCAGTATGCAGCCAGCGGGAATAAAATGCTTCAATCCCTGCCTGGCAAAATAACCAAATAATCGGGCGGGAAAACAGTCACAAACCTCAATACACCCGGGGAATTCGTGGGACTAGCCGAGCTCGAATAAAGTGTGTCGCCAGTGTACATTCACATATCAATGAAACCCTGGCCCGATACCCACCCTTCACACATTCCTTTGTACAGTGGCTTCATCATGCAAAAAAAAAAAAAATACTATACACTGGCGACACACTTTATTCGAGCTCGGCTAGTCCCACGAATTCGGGTATACCCGGGTGTATTGAGGTTTGTGACTGTTTTCTGCCCGAGTGCATTGGGTTATTTTCCAAGCAGGGATTGAAGCATTTTATTCCCGCTGGCTGCAATACTGCACAGTATATATAATATATATACTGCATTACAATTCATGAATTTGCATATGTAGACACGAGAAGCATTGCAGCCTATTAAATCTAATCATTCATTTAACAGATCAGCCGCCCGTACAGCCAGGCATGAACCCAGGCTGGGAAGGCAAACGCAACGGGGCTTGTCAGAGGGAGGAGCGGCGCATTCCAGGTATCTGCCAGGTACATACTGGGTATTTGCTGAGAAAAGTGTGTCGGTGCAGTATATATATTATATATATATATAATATATATGAGATATACATAGATATATATATAACACACACACATGATAACCAATATACAAATAAATGTCTCGGGTTAACAAAATCATGCTTAAATAAAAATACCACTTCTCAATTACATCCACAATGAAATAAAATGTATTTCCTAAACCAAATCAAATGTAATCATCCAATCTAAAGCATCAAGTTCAATTCAACAGCCTCAAATGAGGGTGAAGGGGGATAATGAGGATGAGTGACGGTTGATGGGGGGGAGAGGATAGGAGGATGAGGGAGAGTGGGGGAGGGACGATAGGGAGTGCTGGGGGAGATATGAGGTGTGATGATCGGGGGGAGAATGGGATGTGAGGGGTTGCTGGGGGAGATGAGATATGGGATGATGAGGGGTGCTGGGGGAGATATGAGGATGATGAGGGGTTGCTGGGGCAGTAGAGGGATGATGGGGATGCTGGGAGATTTGATGAGGGTTACTGGGGGAGATGATGATATGAGAGTGAGGATTGTGATGAGAGGTGTTGGGGGAGATGATGATGATGATGTGATTGATGATGTGATGATGATGATGATGATGATGATGATGATGTGATGATGATGATGATGATGATGATTTAACCCGGCGGCCCGAATCTGTTTTCCTTGGAGCAATTCGGCCCTTCTCGCTTTACAAGTTGTGCAGGCCTGATCTACACTATCCTTGTTTTCTTCTGTCCCCTGGGTCCTGCTGTGCTGTGTGAATCCACCCACGTTAACTACATTTTGCCACCGTTTTGGATATGCCCATATTACTCTTACGTTTGTGAGTATTAATATAGGAAGTTCCATACACCACTGAACCCCGACTGTCATACAGTACTGTTCTATGTCCATTTTTCTTCTCTATCCTATGGTGTTACATCCCCCACTCCCCTGACTTTTTGCATTTCTAACTTGGACAACAGCCTAGGCAGTGCAAAACCTTCCAAAAAAGTTCATATAAAAATTGGTCACACTGTGGTTCCTCTACTCGTGCTGGATGGAAAAACTTTCAAACAATTCCTATGGAAGTCACTTAGCCCATGCAGGTTATCCAACACCATCTTGCTTTTGGTATTCAGTAAGCGCCAATAATTTGCCCAAATCGGCATTTTTTCTTCCCGATAAAAAATTATCGGCAGAGGCTGCCGATATAATGACCACTTTTGGCCCCTTTTCGCCAACTTTTTAAAACCGCCTGATTCTAGTAGCCCCGATTCATGTTTCGGTTGCTTATTGAGCTGATCGGCACTCTCTCGAAAAGGCATTTTTCGGCAAATCGTTCCCGCCAACCTCAAAGTTGGCAGCTTGGTGGGTGAAGATGGTGAGCTCGGCTAAGGGCGACACTTAGAAAAAATCAGCCTTTTTCCTGACTGTGATGATGCCGGGGGTCTCCGGAGGATGATACCAGCACGGAGCCCCTCGGCATGCATCCGAGGCAGGAAAAAATTGCATGTAAATCCCATTCATTACCTTAGGGGCTAACACGCTAAGGCAATGAAGGGGTTAACACAGCAATGCAAGGTTTAATGTGGGGGTAGCGGGGGTGGGTGAGTGGGGTGAAGGGGTATTTGCCTGTGCTTGTTTTAGGGTTGAAGGGTGGGTAGCGGGTGCACTTAACCTCTTCACGACCGTAGCGGTTTAATACCACTACGGTCATGAAGGGGTTTAAGGCCCTCCCGCTCCCCACCCGCAAGCCCTAAACAAACCAAAAATAGGGGTTTAGGTAGAGGACACCAATACACCAGTGCTGCCAGAGGCTTTGTATTAAACCACAATGATTTGAAAATGAGTATGTTCTGACTGCATTTAAACCGGATCACTTGGTGTGATAAGGCATGCTTGAGGCTGGTGCATAAAACCCCCTAGATGGCACAAGGATAGCAGAGATTTAAACACAAAAAAAAACAAAAAAAAAACTGTGCGGCTACTACCTAACTACCTATTAAAGTTTAATGGATAAATATATACATGCAGAGTGACCTATACACATCAATTTATGTGATTAAAAAAAAAAGTGTATAAAAAATAAACCACAACTCCCCAGTGAGATAGTTAAACATTAAATAAATAAGTGCCACAAACCGGTTGGGGATAATGGCGTTGTGCAGCTGTAAAGCAGGGGTGGCTCAGCACCACCACACACTAAGAGAAGGGAAACAAAAAGAAAACAGCGCCACAACGCCAAATAGTGAAGCAAATCAACAATATATAAGATTAAAAGGGTGAATTTCGCAAGTTAAATTGGAGAACGGGACCTGACTGTAGTAGTGTAAAAAAAGGCTTGGTAAAAGGCATGTAGGTGTATCACACTGTTTACCACTCGGTCGTTTAGCTGAGATTCAGGTTGCGCTTCCCTCTGCTGCTTGAGCTCAGTTGATTCTGGGGCGGACGTCATCTTTTCACTACCAGGGGATTTCCCTCATGCAGCCCAGGGTCAGCAGCTGGTACTGGGGCTCGTGTGAAATCGCTCCTGCTTTCCTAGCCGATATGAAGCTGCTCCTGTACCTGGGCAGGTGTATCCTCTGGCAGAGAGGTTAAAACGCAGCTTGCTGCGTCTTCACAGCAGTGGTGGATTCAATAGGGAAGTTTGAACAGTCGTACAGGTCTTCACAAGGTCCAAACAGCACACAGGATGAAATAAAAACAGGCAGGCCAACACATAGGACAAGGCCAATGTAAGCAGATATAAGGCAATAGAATGATTTACATCCAACAGTTTCGTAGAATTAACTACTTCTTTGAAAAGCCCAATTCTGGGTGAAACGCGTTGTGTAGAGGCGCAGGGGTAGCTTCCCCTCTTTAACCCTGCTACATAAGGAATTTTATACAGCACGTCCAGCTTCAGCAACTTTTTTCTCCTGCCTCGGAAGGGTGGGTATCAGGTCAGTGTGCTTAACACCCTTAATACCTTTCGGTTATTATCCGATAAGTTTGTAAGGGGTTAATGATATATGCTGTAATTGCAATGTATTGGCTATGTAATGGTATGTATTGGGCTATGTATTGTTGTGGGCAAACGAAGACAAGGATGTGCTGGCAACGGGTTGCTTTATTGATGGGGTCAGTAGTACTTATTTATTTTAATATCTAGTTAATGTGTTAATAATGGGCAAATAATCTATTCCCTATCGGAAATTGGTTATTTTGCACATATTGTATGTATGTGTTGGGGGGGGGGGGGGGGGGGGGGGGATATGTATTTATGTATAAGTCGGTTATTTATTTTACATTCAGGGTTTGTTCCTTGGTTCTGCGTGAGACCTCTGGAGACCACCTGTGGTATCCTCGGGTATCTCACGGGTATCAGGCTGGTGGTTCCACGGGTGACACCTGCGGGGATGAACCGGTGGTCCCACATCTGTGGGGGCACTGCGGACCCATAGTGTGCGGGGAAGAACCGGTGGTCCCACATCCGTGGGGGCACCGCGGACCCATAGTGAGCACTCGTGAGTCCCCAGACCCCCGTGAGAACCACCCGAGGCCCCGCAGACACCTGTAGGTCTTACATGGGGCTCCCAGACATCCGCGGGCCTACCATGGGGACCCAATTGTGGCCCACGGTGACCCAAGGAGACCACCTGGGGGCCATGGCGCTTGTCAGGACCCACCAACAGGCCTCCAGAACCTGTGTGAAACATTTTGCTGGTACCCTGTAGGTCTGTCAGGTGACCCGCCAGCCCGCCGGGGACTCGCGTGGGGCTGGGGTATGAACCCTGTATGTAAAAGAATAAATCATGTATTATATGGGAGGCATGGGGGGTGAGTTATGTATTTAATAAATATAATGATTTATCCGCTATGGTAATGAAGCAGCATTTATGTATTTTAATGATATTATGCGGAAGCAGAGGGTCTCCGGAGCTGAACCGCTTTGGTTTTAGGTCCGTGGACCCCCTGCTTCCCGAGATACAGGCCACTTTAGGGGATGCCGGTATCCGTCTGCTTTGTTTACATTCCGCGGTCACGTGATCGGGACCTTTAAATGCAGAGGGATACCGGCACCTCATAAAGGGGCCTGTATCTCGGGAAGCAGGGGGTCCCCCGACCTGAAACCAATGCGGTTCAGCTCCGAGACCCCCTGCACATGAACACTATCAGTAAAAGTTGTTTTGATATGTTTTTATTTTGCCGATGTTTGCGCAGAGAGAGCGGCGGGTCTCTCTCTGCTGCAAACACATATCGGCAGAAACAGCCTATTGCCAGGCTATCGGGAGCCAGGCTCTTTTATCACCGGCTCATCAGCGTTTTGCTTTCGCAGAGATTCGGCAGGGATCGGCATGGATTCGGCCCTTACTGAATACTGCGAGGGCAAATCGCCAAAATCATGCCTATCGGCAACACTTGCTGAAAGCATTTTTTCAGCGCTTAGTGCATGAGGCCCTACATTTCAATAATAATTTTTAAAAAAGGCCTTAAACCAAATGATGGGCACATTGGCACACCGTGCACATAATATGAGCATGGTTTGCCACTATGGCTGTCAATGGGCAAGCTTTAAAAAAAATACACAATTAAATAAAATACAATCAATGTTTTTCTTACCTTTGCTGTCTTCACCCTCTGAATCTGTCTCCAGCAGTAACCTCTTAACCATTGATGCAATGCTCCTAAGAGGTTGCTGCTGGAGTCGTATTCGGATAATGCTTCTAATTACTGTGAGGATGAAATAGAAATCATTTTGCAAGCACTTTGAAACAGATACTGTAACAATACAGATATATTACACTTGTGCATTGCAGAAAAGAGTGAAACCTATAAATCTTGAAGAGATCATGTGGACTTCTAAGTTTCTTTTCAAGATTAGTAAACACACATTATTTGATTTGAATTTAAAGTGGTATAAGCCACACTGAGCAAAAATTGTAAAAAGCTACAGTAGTTCCCAGATGTCCATCTTATTTCCTGTTATAGCTAGAAAAGAACATGATTTCTTACAGCTTGTGACCTTAAGATCTAACTTGATAAAAACTGGTCTAATTTGATCAACTGAATAACTGGGAGCTGCTACCACTATATAATTAAAACAAAATGTCAACCAATAGAAATACCTCCTGGAAGAAAGGGATAACAATGTATCTGAGAGAACAAATTACAGCTATGTGTTCACTTGGGGCATAAAGTATCACATCTGCATGCAGTACATGCTCTTATTCATTAAACTTAGATTCACTAGGGTGTAGAAAATGTTAGATAAGAACAATAACTCTCACCTGTAATTTATTTATAACCAAAAAATGGAGAGTAATATACAGTAAAGTGATTTAACTTTAGGGACTTCAAAAACCTATTATCAGGACACCAAGCCAAACCACATTTTGCATAGTTAATAAATATATTTTACCTTTACAGGCTAAGAACTTGAATTATGTTTACAAAAGAGGAGAGAAACCCAATCATTAAGCCCTTCATTGCTGGTGCCGGTATGGAGACAGTTGCAGGGACCCCTTCCTTGCTGTGAACGCTGTAGCAATGTAGGAATAGAATATTTCTCCTCGGCACACCGCTTCTTAGTCAGGAATTAGTTTAGGATTTCATATATAATTTTAACACAGTGAAAAGCATGCACAACATTTCGGGGGTAGTCCCCTTCGTCAGGTATAAAATTTGAAAAGTGTACATTCAACTTTAAATACCCTACACTACAGTATTAGAGCTGCGGCCGCATTTATCCTAATGCGGCCGTAGCGGCGCAGCTCTGATAACCGCGGGCAGATGCAGCATATATATATTTTTTAATCGGAATATGTTCCGGTATTTTAGCGCTCGTAATATTAGCATATTCTTAGCGCTGTCTGCAACACTGCAATACCGTCTAAAAACTCATGTGGGTGTTCGCGAGCTGTTGTCTTCAAAGTCTAATACTGTAGCAGTTCAACCTACGTCAGTACACAGTCTGCGTGTGCGCGCGCAGTAATTGTAAATTTGCATATTTATACATGCATGTATGTCTCATTTGAACATTGTTGAAACGCATAGGCGTGTACTGTAACAGTATCACATTTCGGCATATATAGCGCTCTTCCCTCGCTCGCCCCCGCACACACACACAGGATAATGTACTGCACTGCAGTATTTCAACTTCTTATCTACAGTACACCTCTCCCACGCCATTCCTTTGAACGGGTGGCTTTCTGGTTTCAAACACATTCCTGTCATCACATTCCTGCGTGTATAACGTTCAGTTTTGATTTACTGTATTCTCCTGTGTTGATTATTAATGCTCATTGGGGGGAAAAAAGTTCAAGAGTGACCAACATTTTTTTTTTTAATTTTCCTATTGTTGGCTTTATTATTTTCTCAACATGAATGAACATTTTCCTGCCTCAACCATGCATGTATGTAATCCTCTTTGAGAAGGGAGCTGTAGTTGATTATTACTGCGCATGCGTGAATTGCTTGCGAAGTTCAAGAGTGACCAAAAAAAATAATATTTTTTTTTCTCATCATTTTTTATTATTATTTTCTCAACATGAATGAACATGTTCCTGCCTCAACCATCTTGACATTACGATATTCAATCTGTGCTGTAGCTTTTGACTGCGACACGGTGTGTTTGACTGCACATGACAGATTTGTGTGATTTTTATGTATTTGGGAGTTTTGGATCAAATTATTCTGATGACCTGCATGTTGAAAATATGTCATGTCTTTGAACTACAGTACAGCTAATCCTTCATGCAGCTGTACCCTGTACACCCCTCCCCCCCACACACACACAAGGCTCGCTCAAGGATTTGAACCTCTTATCGACACCTCTACAAAACCATTCATTAATTTTCCTATTGTTGGCTTTGAGTCACCTCCCTGCGCCTGCGTGTAATCCTCTTTGGGAAGGGAGCTGCAGTTGATTATTACTGCGCATGCGTGAATTGCTTGCGAAGTACAAGAGTGACCAAAAAATATATATATTTTTTCTCGTCATTTTTTATTATTATTTTTTCAACATGAATGAACATGTTCCTGCCTCAACCATCTTGACATTACGATATTCAATCTGTGCTGTAGCTTTTGACTGCGACACGGTGCGTTTGACTGCACATGACTGATTTGTGTGATTTTTATGTATTTGGGGGTTTTGGATCAAATTATTCTGATGACCTGCCTGTTGAAAATATGTCATGTCTTTGAACTACAGTACAGCTAATCCTTCATGCAGCTGTACCATGTACCCCCCTCCCCCACGCACACACACACAAGGCTCGCTCAAGGATTTGAACCTCTTATTGACACCTCTACAAAACCATTCATTAGTTTTCCTATTGTTGACTTTGAGTCGCCTCTCTGCGCCTGCGTGTAATCCTCTTTGGGAAGGGAGCCGTAGTTGATTATTATTGCGCATGCGTGAATTGCTTGCGAAGTTCAAGAGTGACCATAATAAAAATATTTTTTTTTCTCGTCATTTTTCATTATTATTTTCTCAACATGAATGAACATGTTCCTGCCTCAACCATCTTGACATTACGATATTCAATCTGTGCTGTAGCTTTTGACTGCGACACTGTGCGTTTGACTGCACATGATTGATTTGTGTGATTTTTATGTATTTGGGGGTGTGGGGATCAAATTATTCTTCTGACCTGCCCGTTGAAAATATGTCATGTCTTTGAACTACAGTACAGCTAATCCTTCATGCAGCTGTACCCTGTACACCCCTCCCCCACGCACACACAAGGCTCGCTCAAGGATTTGAACCTCTTATCGACACCTCTACAAAACCATTCATTAATTTTCCTATTGTTGGCTTTGAGTCACCTCTCTGTAATCCTCTTTGGGAAGGGAGCTAGCTGATGATTACTGCGCATGACTCACTCGTCCACCCCCCCAACCCTTTGAGGCTTTGTTTACGGTAACACTTGTGATAATCCCTTCTCGAATTTGATATGTAAATCTGATTTGCACAGCACTGTGAAATTGAGTTTAAAAAAACATAATCTGATTCATGTTTTTGATGCAGTAAATTACCAATTTTTGCAATTCTTTCTTTTTCTTTGGTGTAGGGGGGTGGTTGTCAATTATTATGATTATCATGAATGTAAAGAAATATTTATTTTATTTTATCAGGAACAAAAAATACAAATAAACAAATAATTATGAATAATACAAAATGCAGTCTTTATTCAGTTCTCCTGTCAGTTGAAAATTGAGGGCAAGTGGATAATCATGAATAATGCACATTGATAATAATATTAATTAATAATATATAATATATAATAATATATATAATAATATAACATTTTCCATCTTTATCTTCTTCCTCATTCTGTATAGTTCATTGAGAGTGGGGAGGTTTTGTGTAAATCATGACTGCACTATAGATACACTTTACTGTACACACAGTTCACACAATGTACACATGATACCCCCCTCCCCCTTTCCATCCTTTTTTCTCTGAAAAGACAAGAAAAGAAAAAAATAGTGCAGTTAGGTGCATATTATGGCATTGTTTACTGTATAGCTACTCCATATTGGACTACAGTATGCAGTTAGTACTGTCAAATTAGTGTATATTGGAACTACTGTATACTGTGACTACTGTTAAATACTTTGCAACCAGATGGCTGGTGCTGCTCTCTCAGGAAAGAAAAAATTGAGCAGTTAGGTGCATATTATGGCATTGTGTACCGTATAGCTACTCCATATTGGACTGCACTATGCAGTTAGTACTGTCAAACTAGTCTATACTGGAACTAATGTATACTCTAACTACTGTTAAAAACTTTGTAACCAAATGGCTAGTGCTGCTCTCTCAGGAAAGAAAAAATCTGTGCCATACTTACCTGTATCATACAGTACTGTACTTGGTGTACCTGTACTTATCATACTATAGTACAGTACTATACCATACTACCTTCCTGATGCTTGCCCATTACGCTCGATCACAATGGGCAACACGACTTTTCGGATATGATCCTTCAGCTGATGCCAGACCATTTCGATAGGATTGAAGTCTGGTGATCTGTCATTGGAGGGAGGGGAAAAAAAGGACAATTGGCTAAAGAGATACAGTACACAGTAAAAACAGTGGGAAAAAAATGAGACACGGTGTAGACGGACGTTCACATAGGTACACAATTGGAGACTTTTATAAGGTGAAATTATAATAAGGCTTTATTGTGCCTTTTCCTTTTTATCAGGAAATCATCCAAACACAGGGGGGGGGGGAACAAAGCTTCTATTCACTTGGGAGTATTTCTAGTGAAATCCTATGCAATTAATTCACATCTCCCTTAGTTAAGCATTTCTCCCAGCCCCAAACATATAGCATGAAATAAGCAGATATAAGCAGTCTCTTAAGAATGAAAGTCTTATCTGTTTCTTGAAGGGAAAATCTTCTCAGTTCCTGGTTCAGCTCCCTTCCCTCAGGGTGTGTCAGCATTCAGGTTTAGAAGTTTTCCCTGTGTCTTGTAAGCAGCTCTGCTGTTTCTTCTGGCAGAGCACAAGTCATGGTCAGCTCCAGAGATCTGTGTTCTCTTGGTCAGTCTCTCCTGGGAGACTCAAGAACCCTGCTCTGTCTCTCCAAAGGTCAGCTCTCATTCAGAGCTAAGGAGTCACTTCCTGTCTCAACAGACAGGCTTTTGTAAGCAATCTAGATCAGGCAGGTGGTGTTTATTAATTGACTACCAGCAGTTAACCACCACACTGCTAGATTAAAGGCACATTACTTGAACAGGGATTACTCCCCTGTTACATACCTCCCCTGTTTGTGGGAAGCTTGGGCTTGCCACGGCCAAAGCCCATCCTTCCACTCACATTCTAGATATCTCAGTGACTTGAATGAGAGTGGATGGAGGAAGAGAACCCTCAGTCCTGTTGGGATTGGAGCCCTTTCTCCAGTTTATTCGTGTCTCCTCCTGAAGGTGTTTGAGATCAGTACCCCTCAGTCGCTCGAGGAGGACTTTCTCCAAGTATAGTCTTTTTTCTACGTGCGCGGTCATGAGATTTCCCTCGCGTCGGGTGCTCGTCTTATTGTAGGCATACTGTATGGCAGCAGTTGCAGAGCATTTAAAAACAGCCCTTTGAGTTTTCCGCTCTTGAAGCTTTCGCTCTGCCATTTTCCCACTCAATGGGGTTGCTCGTTCAGCCCCTTTTTGATTAAGTTGCAATTCCACACCCACTTCCAGAGAATGTCCCATCTTTTCAGCTTCATCAGCTAAGGATTCTTCTGGTTTTAATTCAGCACGTATACCTTCTTTTGTTGCCTGTTCGGTGGCTGAAGGTTTTGCTAGTGCTTGTTTAGATGGTTCAAATTTTGCAACCTTGTCTTTCAGACGAGCGGTATTCCCAGCTCTCATTGTATCCTTGTCTTCATGGGTTTTTGTAGCCGTGGGATACTGACGCTTAGTCAGGGTCAATACTTGTCCTTGTAGGACTATACTCTCATCTGCGAGAGATCCCTGTTTTTTGAGTGCGTCTTGCAAGTCTATTCTCAGGGAATTTATCTGCGCACTTTGCTTTCTCTGAGTCTGTATCAGTGTCTCCTTCATATTCTGGAGCTCTGTAATTTTTGTTGTCAAGGTTGTCGCTGCATCTGTTTTTTCCTTGGTGTACTGACTCAAGGGAAAGGAACAGTCTCTCTGTCTCTCCAGCTCTTGCTCTAGTTTCTGAGCCTTCTCACGCTCCCTCTCATACTGCTCCGTGGGGACGTACTGGGTATTCAGATGTTCCTGCAGCGCTTGTACCTCTTTAGCAGCCTGCAGCTTTTCTTCCTGCAGCGTTTGCTGCTTCTCCTCAGCATACTGGAGGTGTGTACGCAGACCTTGCAGTTGGTTCTGCAGTCGGTGCTCTGCTTCAAACTTTTCCTTGACTTCTTCTGTCAACTGAAAATTTTCTTCTTTCAGTTTTACGTTTTTTCTTTGGAATCTTAAATGTTCTCCTTTTTCAGTCTCTGTATTCTTCAGGGCCTCTTTGCAGTCCTCCTTCCATTTACGCACCTCTGCTTTGAGAATGACAGTCTCCTGGCGTGAGACTTTCTTCTCTAGGTTGAGGGTCTGAAGCTCCTTCTGAGAGACTTTGAGATCTGTATCAAGATTACCACTAGTTTCTTTAGCAATGTCCAGCTCCTCAGTGAGACTGTGTAGTTCCTTTCTGGAAACTTCCAGGTCTGTGCGGCAGCTGTTGGTCTCATAATGTGAGGCATTCAGTGCTCTGCGGAGTGTCTGAACCTCTTTCTGAGATACGTCCACTTCTATCCGGACACAGTTGATCTCCTGTTGTGAGGCATTCAGCTCTATGCGAAGAGTGTGAACCTTTTGCTGGAAGACTGTCATCTGCTTCAGTGCCTCCTCATACTTCCGCTTTAGCGTAGCCACCATTTTATCAGATTGGCTCTGCTTTTCATCCATGACGGAAATAGTAGCATTTGCAGTATCTAGCTCAGTCTTGAGATTGTCCAATTCTGTCCCAGATTCAGAGTACATTGCGAGCACCGTCATCTGTAACTCAGCATTATCTGCTCTCTCAAGTTTCAATTGTTCTCGAAGTAGATCACAGTCACACCTGGCAATTTTCAGGGCGTCTTCAGGGCTGGTCAAGGGATCGTCACTCACTGGTTCCGGCTCCGCTTCCCAGGGATGACTGGTTGAGGGTTCCTCACTGTTGGCACCGGACAGAGACTTCTTTGTGTACACTATTTCTGCCTTGGGCCCTCTGGATATTCGGTTATCCGCGGGACAAATTCTCCATTTCTCTAGGCTGCAGGGCAACTCGGTCCCCCTTTTCCTCCACAGGATCTGCGGACGTGTCTGTTCCTTCCACGGTACGTGAAGAACCGCTTTTCTTTTTCTTTTTCCACCTTTTTGATTTGGATGACACCGTCCCTTCAGGGATATTGGGTTCTCCATCTTCATTTGAAATTTTAGCAGCGTCACTGGATCCACCCGGCTTTTCTTGCAACTGTAATAGCTGATGGAAATATTCGGTGATCCACTGCTCCCGCTCTGTCTCCTGCTGATCATATTCGTCATCAAAGTGAGCGGTCTTTTCTGTTCGTGCCGAGTTCAGGCACCCCCACCATTCTTGGGGTGTTTTGTGGGTGTGACTCGGTTCGGGTTCCCCGTAAGAGATGTCTTCCTCTTTATTGGACTGGACGGGCCACTCTTCCGTGGGGTAGGTTTCATTACAGGAACGCTGCATCTTGTCCTCCATTTAAAGGCTATCAGGTGTAATTTTCTTCCTGACCTCAGGAGGCGCTATTGCAGCTGTTGCCACTGTATTTGCTAGAACCCCCAATTGTGGTAGTCCTACAGATGTGCATATTTTGCTTGTAGAGGTCGAAGCTCTCAAAGGCATCTCTGTAGACTTTTCTTTCTTGGGTAATTTTTTTTTTCAATATCAGCAGAACTGTGCATGCATTTTCTCTTATCAGGTATTCAAGATGTGCAGTTGCTAGGTAAAAAAAAGTCTATTTGCTTTACACCATTAACTTGCTAGGTGTAATCTCTCATTAGGTATGCTGAATGTGTGGTTGCTAGGTAAAAAACTTCTGTTTGCTTTACACCATTTACTTGCTAGGTGCAATACCTCCGCTTCAGCAACAGAATTTGGTTTTCTGCCCGAGTTCAGTAATTTTCAGTCTCATCTTTGGGTATTATGGCATTCACACTTCACACTTTTGGGTGTCTGCTTTGCTCCCAAGATATATATAGGCAGACTTTTTTACTTGCAGAAAAACAAAATTCTTTGCAGTGGACTATTTCTTTCATTCCCGGCAGGGTGACTCAACATTCAGCAATTGGCTTTGAAATACCTTTTACACAGATTAGAAATCCCTTTTTCCCCTATAGGGCAATTTTACACTCAGCATTTGTTTGCTAAAAATTCCCCTGCTTCAGCACAGTCTTGTATCAATATTCACACTTTTCTGCATATACTCCATTCACAGCTGGTAGCCCTATGCGGTGTGGCAAAATTTATTTGCAAAATCAGTATCACTCGTGGGTCACCATCTGTATTCACTGCTTCAGCAAAACTTTTGAAAACAACAAACACCTATCCCTTTTTAAGGGCTGACTCACTTCTTGAACCCTGACTATGGCTGGAAGGCAAAACCCCCATTTCAATGACCATATTACACTTTGTGATAGGCAAATAAGGATTAGCTGTTTCAGCAGTCTCTCTCCTCTTGGGATTGGGGCAAAGAGTCCATCTGTGGTTTTGTACGTTTCAATGCAGTGTAAGCTTCAGTGGTGTGTATCACTTTAACTCTGATCTCTGCTGCATGAGGTTTTTTTTTCTAAGTTGCTCAGACTGTTTGTAGGCAAAAAGCATAACAAAAAAAATTTCACATAAAAATCTCCGGTCCTTTTTAACTACAAAAAAATTCACATAAAAATCTCCGGTCCTTTTTAACCTCTCATCTCACTTCGGACACCATATGTAGACGGACGTTCACAGAGGTACACAATTGGAGACTTTTATAAGGTGAAATTATAATAAGGCTTTATTGTGCCTTTTCCTTTTTATCAGGAAATCATCCAAACACAGGGGGGGGAACAAAGCTTCTATTCACTTGGGAGTATTTCTAGTGAAATCATATGCAATTAATTCGCATCTCCCTTAGTTAAGCATTTCTCCCAGCCCCAAACATATAGCATGAAATAAGCAGATATTAGCAGTCTCTTAAGAATGAAAGTCTTATCTGTTTCTTGGAGGGAAAATCTTCTCAGTTCCTGGTTCAGCTCCCTTCCCTCAGGGTGTGTCAGCATTCAGGTTTATAAGTTTTCCCTGTGTCTTGTAGGCAGCTCTGCTGTTTCTTCTGGCAGAGCTCAAGACATGGTCAGCTCAAGAGATCTGTGTTCTCTTGGTCAGTCTCTCCTGGGAGACTCAAGAACCCTGCTCTGTCTCCAAAGTTCAGCTCACAAGTGAGCTAAGGAGTCACTTCCTGTCTCAACAGACAGGCTTTTGTAAGCAATCTAAATCAGGCAGGTGGTGTTTATTAATTGACTACCAGCAGTTAACCACCACACTGCTAGATTAAAGGCACATTACTTGAACAGGGATTACTCCCCTGTTACACACGGTTACCGCACTTACTCATCTGGCGTCTTCACCCAGTTGATACCCCGCTCAAGAATATGCGCTGTTGACGCGGTGTGCTTCGGATCGTTGTCCTGGTAGAAACGGTGACCATCTGGGTACTCACGTGTGATGTATTCCACAATCTCAGGCACAATGTGCTCTTGGAAAAAATCTTTATTCATAATTCCTATGACAAGAAAATAAAAGTGCTCAAAAAACTGCACACTAGTACAGTACAGTGCATAAGGCAAAACCGTGTGACTTATTTTACCTTCAAAGATGACAATGCATCCTGGTCCACGCCTAGAGATGGCACCCCACACATGCATCTTCACTGGGTGTTTTGGACGCGGCTTCATAGATATGCGACCTTTTTTGTGGAATGTAAAGGTGGCAAATCTCTCCAGCGAAACAGTAGACTCGTCAGTGAAGATGTAATCCTGGAAAGTTTCTCCACTGTCGATCCAAGCCTGGGCCTGGACCACTCTCTTGATCTTGTTAACGTCCCTTATCATAGGGTATGCACTGAGGGTATGCTCTTTAATGACAAGGAATAATTTTAGAGGTACAGTACAGTTTCTTATACAACACTTTAACCTCCTGTACTGTCCAGTACTAACCTCACACGTCCATATTTCCATCCAGTGCTGCGTCTCATCTTCTTTCTGCTCGTCTCAGATACAGGGAGATTGTAATTTTGCAGCAGAGTGTCTTTGACCCTTAAGGCACTCTTCTCATCATTCTCTTCACTTATTTTGTCGACCAGAAGAGTTGTCTCCCTACAGTGTACAGAAAAACAACAATCCGGTAAGTTACAGTGCAGTAGGCCACAAGTACAGCACATCATTTACAGTAAACAATAATAGATGCAGCAATACAGTATAAACAATAATTTTTCATTTTTGTTGTTGTAGAAAAATCTATAGCCTTTGTGTATTGTCAGTCTTGTTTAGACCAATTATTTTATAGCAATACGTTAATAACAAAATACTATGTCTAGAGATAAATATACAATATTTTCTAACATACTGTATTAAGCTATAATGTAATTAGAGGGAATGACATTTAAATACTCGTGTATATTAGTGGAAAAAAAAGGAAACATAGTAAACGTAAAAAATACTGGAATAGAGATTAGGATACAACTGCATGGTATCTATTTTTATAGACAACTTTCTATATGTAGAGATTAGCAACATTTTTTAGCAGATTTTGATCCACCTCGGATCGGCTGGTCCTTTGGTCCGTTGTTTCAGCCTCAAAAAAGCAAATCCGTAATTTAGAATTTTTAATTTTTAGTCCAAAGACAATCAAATGTTGGATTGTTAAAAACACGTACTCGGATGAGAGATGCTAATGGCTATGCAAATTAATTTAAATGAGTTCCATGCAACACTTCCTAAAAGGATTTCCATACCAACTATATAGAGTTGATAAGCTAGCCAATGCTAGTTAGGTGACACTGGGTCTAGACATCAGCTGGTTTAGCTAACACTGCTAGAGCTGTTGTCCTGAATAACAGAGGTTGCATGGGTTCAACTAATGACTCGAATAGTGTACGACCCAAATTCTAGAGCCCCCAATAACTGCTTTTCTAAGCCACAGCTCTAGCAGTGTGAGCGAAACCAGATGATGGCTAGCAGTGCACTACTGTCTACTACTAGAATACCTCCAAGGGATATCTATTTTGTTGATTATAATCATGAAATTAATTCAAGAATCAAGTAATATATGTACTGAGAGCTACAGTGGCGGCCGCCTTTAGTCTAAAGCGGCCGCCACCGCAGCTATTTTTAAAACGCGTGCAGACGCGGGCTTTTTTTTTTTTTCCAGCGCCTCAGGTGATTCCTTTGTTCAGCGCCATTAGCGCTGATCAGAAAAAATGGCCGCGCGTGGCTGCAAGATGCGGCTGGCACGCGGCCAATTTCGGCACCAAAAAAAAAAGGCAAAGAAAATTGCGGTTAAGCTTTAGATTAAGCTTAGCCGCAACAGTATGAGTTACTGAGGCCAGGTGAAATTAAATAAAACACAGGTTTTCTGACACACATAAGTAAAAACAAAGGGAAGCACAGCAAATAAAGCAGTATAAGGACCGGCCGCTCGCTGCCCTTACCTCTCACGCCGCTTCCTCTCCAGCAGGGAGTCACGCACATCCGCTCCTCCCGTCGGAGGCACGCGCAAATGCAGGGCGCATGCCGCCAGTGCTCCTGGACCGGCGGCGGCGCGCAATAGCACGCGCCGCCATGACGGACCTCCGCTGGTATCCACCAACCAGCTGGACAGCGCAGGCGCCACTGCGTGTCCCCATCGAGGCTGCACATCGCAGGCGCATGCGCGCAGCAACACACCAGGTCCCTGCAATTCCAATGATGCCTGCACACCTGCCTGCATCCTGCATCATCCTACCTGCGCACAATTTACCTCTGACATCACTCCTGGGTAAGGTCTCTCATTGGCTCCCTCTAGTATAGAGCTTCAGTTAGCTCTGGGCTGATTGCTGAGCATATTTTGTGTTTGCCGTTCTTGCTACAAGCTGCCTTGCTTTGTTCTCTTGTTCTTTGAATCTTGACCCCCAGCTTTGTACCGGACTCCTGACCTCTGGCATCCTTGGATCTCGGCTTTGGAATTCGACTATTCTGCTCTCTCCTATCCTCGACCTCGGCTCTGTTTATTACAAGATGGCTAATTTTAGTTCATATTATGTTTATATTTTAATATTTCATTTGTATATGGTAAATCTGCATTAATGGTGTGGTATGTTTTCTACTTTGCATCATATAGGTGAACTTCTTGTGAGCACCATTGAGGTATACAGCCTACAAAAGATCAAACCTCTAACAGAACCTGAGTATGCTGTGCACAGTCATAGGATTGTTACATTCAGCTGCTGTGTAGCAGCATTTAAAGACCCATGAAGCTTCACTGCTCAGGCACAGAACTGTCACGTCATTCAGCAGGCAGAGGAATTGAACTACACCACACAGAGCCCTAATCTCCATGGGGATTGTATTTGTTTACACAAGCAAGGAGGATGCGGCTGTGGTAGCAGGAGGACTCGATTCACCAGCTGTTGGGGATTATTAATTCTCTGACAAAGTGATGGTGAAAACAGGCGCTAATAGAATACTAGTGTTCACTAATAATAAAATGAATATATAATACACCTATAATAGTGTTAAATTTAAAGTGACTAAAAATAGTGCAACTGTGAAAAAATATATATATTAAAAGTTGTAACCCCCTGTTCAGACCCTCTGGAAGGGACTGTCTTGGCTGGTCCCAGATGATCGATACACTTTCTCTCAACCCAGGGGGAGCATGTGGGAAAAAAACAACAAGAACAACACACTAAGTGCAGACAATAAAGTACAATGGTGAAACTTGTATTTAAAGCTTGGCTCTTATGTGCTGCCTACTCACAAGATGTCAGTAGGGTAAAAGCAGTGACAGGATAAGTGGAATCTGATGAGTCTTTCTGAACACAGACAGGAAGCAGCTAGGACTTGGATATCAGGTGCAAATGTACAATGGAGAGATAAAGAAAAACCCCATGGTGCAGATCAATGTGTATAAAGGTAATCTTTTATGGAATCCTAAAAAATGTGTCACTTACAAGGTTGGTAAAGTACAATTCATAGCGTTTATCACTAACAGTGAACTCGGATGTTAAGATTGGTGCGCGAGTTCACCTCACCGCGAACGTCCTGAAGTTGTTTGTTCACAGACATTCCGCGTGGTCCCTCTCCACCATGCAGTGTGGGGATCACCGCCAGCAGTATACTCCGGCGCGATAACGTCACTTCCGGTAGGTAGACAGATCAGCTCCGTCGCGTCATGCCGGTCCGGCACAGGATATGACCAGCATCGCAGGCACCAATCCTCTCACTTCTAGGCGGGGTCCACTCTACGCGTTTCGCCAATAGAATGGCTGGCTTCGTCAAGAGTATGGAACCCCCCCTTCATGCTTAACCTTATATACCCTGGTTTAATTAGCCGGCCTGTTATTAACCTATTAAATGCTGCCATGAAACCTATAACTATCTAAGAACGTGGTTAATGTATTCACATGATCATTTAAAAAGGGGAATAAACAACCAGATGGATTATGGGGAAATACTCTATTAGTATGAATTAATGTGCAAATACAGCAGTTTAAGTATTGTCACAGTATATATGATAACTAGGACTTTGAGGTAAGGAGTGGATACGCAGTTTACAAAATAATTAATGATAAAATAAAATGTATATACATCTAAAAAAATACTTTTAAAAAATATTTTTATATTATGTATTAAAAATATATATATGTTAGAAGAGTGAGTTCAATGGTAGTGGTGGGTCTAAACCCATCAGTATGAATATGAAGATGTGAATACATCCCAGAGTTATACTAATACACATTATAAAATTATATGCTTTCATACATAGGGGATGGTACAGTAGCAGCATTGGAATCTATTATAAATCCTAGTATCAGGATATAGCAAATATATATATATATTATAACAATGTGTAAAAAAACATATCATATGATAATACTAAACAGTACATAATACATTATATAATGGTACATATTAAAATATTAGACAAACACTATATGAATATAAAAATACCACATTAAAAACCCATACTATAATCTAAGACCTAAAAGGACACATATGTTACAGAGTCTTCTATTCACCCTGATGGAGGAAAGGGGGGTGGAGGAAAGGAAAGGTAAGGGATGTTATGAATCCAAACATTTTCTATATCTCAAAAAGGGAGCCACATCTATTCCATATTGAGACCTCTGGGGTGGAGGGACCTATAATTTATGAATCCAAAAAGATTCTCTTTTAATAAATTCTAAGTTCCTGTCTCCTCCTCGCCAGTGTTGTTTAACCGATTCTGTGGCCATAATGGTTGGTCTTTGGGGTCTCCCTGGTGTTTCTCCAAAAATGATTTGGGATACTATGTGTGACTAAATTCTCTTTATCATGCTGAAGATTCCAGTATTCTGGTTCTGACTGGTCTTTCTGTTTACTACTACTTCAACTTGCATGGGCATCAAGGACAAAATCACGTGATCAGCTCTGCATGTCAAAACATGATTCGATCTGAGACTTCTTTCGTCACATTTGAAACAGAACTCTTTTTTTTTATCTGCCTTAAAATCGCATGCCCTACAAATATTGCAGCCGAAAAAACCTTTCCCCGTCGGAGCCAGCTATCAGAGTTGGGTCCCCTTCTTAGTACACATGGTGCCGGTCTGTTTTGAGATTATTCGCCCCATTCTAAATATATTTTAGTTTCTCAGGAATGGCATTCCCCAGGAATTGGGTCATTTCTGAGGATGGTCCCAATGTTTGTTAATAATGTTCCTTATTTCCTTCGCTTCTCCACTATAGGGGGTACTGTAGAGAGGAACCTCGCTCAGAAACCCCTAGATGTTGTTAGCGTGCTGCCGCGGGAGTGTGGGTGTCGAGATAAAGAGATGTGCCTAAAGGAGCACCACAGATCCTCTTCTAAGAGGCGCCACAGCAAACCTTTAAATAACTTTGGTCAGGGGGTGAATTGATATATACAATAAATAAAAAAGGTTATTAAATAACTTCGTTAAAATCGTGTTGTGTAGTGTGATGTGTATGACAGATAAAATTAGACTGGTTAAGTCTATAGTTCACTCTGTTATCCTAGTCACTACCAATAGTGAACAATGCTAAAAGTGGATGTTTCAACAGGTTTGCATCATATGAGAGCTTATCAGGATGTAAGTGTTACTGCTTACAGCTGATTCCTAAGTCCAGACTTAATAGTGTACATCCGTTGTTATCGGTGCTAAAACTAGACATTGTAGACCTGAATAGGCAGGGGGATAACTGCTGGCAGAGGATAGCCCGAAGTTTTGCCTCAGAACCCAAGGGACCACGTTAATGACACTAGCCAATTTTAGCCCAGTGAGAGCCTTACTTACGGGTATCCTCTGCCAGGACTTAGGAATCAGCTGTTATGCAGTAACCACTTTACATCCTGATAAGCTCTCATATGAGTGCAACCTGTGTGAAACCATCACTTTGCATTGTTCACTATTGGTAGTGACTAGGATACAGAGTTAGTACTATAGCCTTAACCAGTCTATTTTATCTGTGTCACACACATCACACTACACAACACGATTTTAACGAAGTTATTTAATAACCTTTTTTATTTTATGTATATATCAATTCACCCCTGACCAAATTAATTATAAAGGTTTGCTGTGCGCTCTTAGAAGGGATCTTTGGTGCTCCTTAGCATTTATCGCTCCAGTAGTGAGGAAAGCGAATCAATTCTCATTTCTCTTTGTTTTAATTTGTTTGAAATCAGTAATTCCTCACTCCTCCATGGCATACAGATCTCTTCCCATATGCCTTCTCTAGAAATCTTTTTTAAGATAATCTGTGTGAGAAAAGTTTTATTGCCACTGGCATTCCTTTAAACTTTGTACTTCCAGGTGGTACGCCGCATCCTCCATTCATATTCAATTGTTCAGTATATATTGGTTTTTGTCAGCTCTTTAAAATAGTTGTATATCTTCAGATAATGTAAGTCCATTTACCTATGTACTAACTGCTCGTATTTCCATTTCCTTTAACATCCTGAAAAGTGAACTTTCCAGGACTTACACTTCTCATTTGAGAACAAATGAGAAAAGAAGATGTGTATTGTCAGGCAAAGAGAGATTTATTAGTTTATAATTTACAATAAAATAATAGCAAGGCTGAGAAATAAGTAATTAAAACGCGCGGATAGATGATAAATGTCGAAGGAAAACATACAAAATCGGGCCGAAGGATTTGACACAAATCGATAGAAAATGAAAGGGAATGTGAATGAATCGTCGATGAACGGCGCCAGAGTACAAGGTCCCCCAGATTGCACCTCCAGATCTGTATCATCTTCCCAGACGGCCATAAAAAGGTTAGATAACTGGGGGCGAACCTAGTTCCCCATCGCCATTCCACATTTTTTGAAGGTAGTTATCTCTCTCCGTACAAAAGAAATTATGGTTCAAAATGAACCTAATGCCATCTACAATAAAATCAATCTGTGTCTTGGTAAGATTTTATTCTCTAGATAGTACCTGTTTAATAACGCTCTACAACACCTTTTCATGTTCTATTATTGTGTAGAGCGATTGTAAATCATCGCAACGTGGGCCATAATAAATGTTCTTCCCATTTGATTTACTAGAGTATTGATCACATCTGTTTGTGTCCTCTCAAATAGGCCCTCTGCTGCACTAAAAATTTTTGAAGAAATGTGTCTATGTACAGTGACAGATTTGCGCATTAGTGAGTCAATCCCCGAGACTATGGTCTGCCTGGTGGATTGACTACATCTTTTATGGACTTTGTGGTAGATTAAAAAAGACTGGTAATTTAGATCTGTCACTGTACATGAACTTGTATTCATTTTCATTCAATATGTTCAACTCCCTCCCACTATCCAAGAAGCATTTCAAATCCTCCGTAAACTTCCTTGTTGGATTGCTCTTTAATTGGTATAGGTATTTACATCCCAATAGTCTGAGTGACTCTCTGTCATATTCCTCTCGTCTAGCAGCACTACTCCCCCCTTTATCTGCTGGTGTTTATGACCAGGTTTTCGTTTTCAGTTAAATCTTTCAAAGCTGTTTTTTCCTCTTTTGTAATAGATTTTTGCATTTGCAATGCCTTGAGGCTAGATCTTCAAAATCTTTATTAATCATTTGAAAAAAACTTCCAAATGGTCACCTTTAGCACAGGGGGGTAAAAAAGTAGATTTCGGCTTCAAATTCGTATGAATAATGCGTCTTTCTTCAAGACCGATGGGGAATTGTCTGTTCAGGCCTACATACTGACTCTCTCCCAAGGAAGTACCTTTTTACAGTCATCTTACGGAGAGAATTTGTTCGATCGATGAACGAGGTCAAAGGAACTATGGGCCCCTCATCGGTGCAAAGCTCAATCCTTTTGATAGAACACTCTGCTGAGCTTTGTTTAAGAGGCATTGACTCAAATTAAAAATGTTTGCTTTTTCACTTGCTGCTTCTAACGGGATTCTAAACGTCCCTTTCTTTCCTTTCCATCCACCCCTTTCCTCCATAGGGAACTAGACATCTGTAACCATATGTGTCTTTAGGTCTTTAGATTATAGTATGGGTTTTCAGATGTGTATTTTTTAATATCATATAGTGTTTTCTAATATTTTAATATTGTACCATTATATAATTATTATGTTCTGTGAAGTATGATCATATGATATTTTTTTTACATTGTATAATATATATATATATTTGCTATATCTGATACTAGGATTTATAAGTAGATTCCAATGCTGCTACTGTACCATCCCCTATGTAATGAAGCATATAATTTTATATGTGTATAGTATACTCTGGGATGTTTTCACATCTTCATATTCATACGATGGGTTAGACCCACCACTACCATGAACTCACTCTTCTACATATATAGTATTTTTAATACATAATATAACATATTTTTTAATAAATATAAAATATTTTAAAGTATTTTTTAGATGTATATACATTTTATTATATCATTAACTATTTTGTAAACTGCGTATCCACTCTTTACCTCAAGTCCTAGTTCATACAATACATTATACTGTGACAATTACTTTAACTGCTGTATTTGCACATTATATCATACTAACTAGTATTTCCCCATACATCCTTCGGTTGTTATTTCCCCTTTTAAATGATCATGTGAATACATCTAACCACGTTCTTAGATAGTTATAGGTTTCATGGCAGCATTTCATAGGTTAATAAACACCGGCAATTAACCAGGGTATATAGGTTAGAATGAAGGGGGGTTCCATACTCCTGACGAAGCCAGCCATTCTATTGGCGAAACGCGTAGTAGTGGACCTGCCTAGGAAGTGAGAGGATTGGTGCTGCGAGCTGTCAATCCTGTGCCGGACCGGAAGTGACGCGACGGAGCTGATCGTACCTACCGGAAGTGACGTGTCGCGCCGGATTAATGCTGGAGGGTATCCCACACTGCATGGTGGAGAGGGAACCACGGAAAGTCTGTGACACAGCAACTTCGGACGTCGGCGGTTGCGGTGAGCTGCGGCAACCATCTTTAACACTCCTATTCACTTGTTAAGTGATAAACGCTATTATTGTATTTTAACCTTGTAAGTGCACATTTTTCGTATTCCTAAAATTACTTTATACCATTGCTCTGCACCATGGAGGTTTTCTTTATCTCTCCATGTACATTTGCACCTGATATCCAAGTCCTAGCTGCTTCCTGTCTGTGTGTCCAAAAGACTCATCAGATTCCACTTATCCTGTCACTGCTTTTACCATACTGACATCTTGTGAGTAGGCAGCACATAAGAGCCAAGCTTTAAATACAAGTTTCACCATTGTACTTTATTGTCTGCACTTAGTGTGTTGTTCTTGTTGTTTTTTTCCCACATGCTAACCCTGGGTTGAGAGAAAGATTATTAATTCTCTGACATCATCAGGGCTTTAAATACCCAAGAGCTACAGCACAGTCAGCTACAAACTTTCAATGGTGATAGCAGCTGGCGCATTTGAGCACATCCCTGTGGGCTGACTGGTTTGCATGTTGCTAATTTACTTTATTGATTATCTGAACGCTTAGACCTGCATTTACTCTGGTGTTGCTGGATACACTGCTCCTTTTTGCCTTTTTCTTCTGACAATTTAGATCTAACCCAGGTTTAGTGGAGGACTGTATTGTTAGTAGGTTCAGGGATATTGCATCTTTTGACTTAGACATTATATATCCCATGATTAGTGGAGGTTTTTTCTTGTTTTTATTTTGGGCATTTACAGGTGCTTGTGGGTTTAGGGGCTAGGGAAGTACCCTTTGTCCCTCTGGGACATAGGGGAACGGGCCTGACGAAAGGTTAATTCCCGAAACGTTGCTCCCCTGCACTCCCCCTAGATACCCACTTACCCCCCCTTTTTTGTGCTGTTTTGCCCCCACCCCGACACATACACTACCCCCATTTTTTTACAACTTGTCTCCCTTGTATATCCTTCCTTCACACACGTTATATGTGATTATACCTATATGTTTATGTTCTATATTTGTGACGTTGCATGTTTTTTGATTCATTTGTGTTTTCATTCAAATGTACTTATTGGTTGAATAATAGTGATTTCAATTTTTCCATTTAGGGAGTGCTGGACTATTTAAGTATTGTGTATTTTGTTTGAGAGGGGTTGGGTCCTCTCTTGTCCACGGCACCCCACATTATATATCTACTCTCTATTGTGAGTGCTGTTTATAATTTTGTGTTACATTGTGTTTAACAATTGATAAACATGCACCACTATATTTAGATGTCGGAACCTCAGGAGGCCGCTGCTCCCCGCATAGAGGTGAATATCTTTGCCTACACCGATTTGGATGCTGGTCGCATTGCCACGCTCTGTGTGGGGAATAGGGATTTCCTCAAGGAGAATAACCCGAGTGATTATCCAAAAGATTTGGAGAAAAAATTAAAACACAAATTGAATCTTGAACTGCACGCGACCACACTTGCAGAATATTACCGCGTAAAAAGAATTCCGAGGGGCCTAAGATCTGATCTTAGACCCACTTTTTTTGCTGACAATAAAGATTACTGTAGCAAGTGGGAAGGGATACTTAATAAGTGTTCCTTGGACCTTATTATTTAAACCATAGACTACTTACAAAAAGAAGTCGTAGAACTTAAAGAACAGATTGAGGAACTGCAGGGCTCCATTGCCACAACCCTGTCTGAGCCTGATCTTGATAAATTTAAAAGAGAGTTGGATGAAAACCTAGAGAATATTAAGAAAGATATTGAAACACGTAAAAGGGAAACATTTCTGAGAGACGCTAGGGACTATAGTACCAATAGGGTGTATAGTAGGAGATGGAAAGTAGGGGGGAGAGAGAACAAGAGGTGAAGGGCCCCTCGCCCACAAGGTGGGCAGCCTGGAGCAAGAGAAATATTCGACTCTACAGAAAGCGATTCCTCTGCTGGTGTCACACCTGCTTTTTTAGAAACAGGACCACCCCACGGCCAGCGCAGAGGACGCGGCAGGCGGGGAGGAAACACTGCCAGGCAGGGCCAACCCTGACGGGGAGTGTCAACGCGGTCACAGAGTCGTTGGTAATAAATATATCTGATATGTCATTGTCTGAAGAACAGATAAAGGTTTTAAACAAAGGTCTATCATTTGTACCCACGAATTTAACTAACAATAGAGATTTGGAGGTTGAGTTAGCTCGATTCTATAGGTCACTCAGACTTAAGGGTTTCTTCTCCAAACCCACATTTGATGCTATACCCCCTGTTGATGATATTGATCTTAATACCAATTTCCACTTGCTTACATCCGAGTGTAAGAATAAAGTTCCTTCAATCCCCCAGCCACTAATCATGTTATTGAAACTTACATTTCCCTTGTTCAGCATGATGTAGAATCTATCCTCAAATGTGGATCTAAGCGTATATCATTTCATTTATCTAAAAGTGAACAAGAGGTTATAAAGGAACTGGAGACCAATACAGATATCGTGATAAAACCAGCAGATAAAGGGGGTGCATTGGTGGTAATGAATAAGAAAGATTATAGAACTGAGATCCTTAGACAACTTGCTGACGGTAATTCCTATAAATTAGTAACCTCTAATCCTACACATAGAATTCAAGAGAAGATATCAAGGGTAGTTGTTGCTGCCTTGGAGAGTGGAGTTATCACTAAAAAACAAAAAGAATTCTTGATTAAAAAGGATCCCATAGTTCCTGTACTTTATACAATCCCGAAGATCCATAAGAATATCGCTTCTCCACCAGGAAGACCAATAGTTGCAGGGAGTGACTCAATCTTTCAACCTTGCTCTATATTCTTGGACAAGTTGTTAAGGCCATTGGTAACTGATAGTAGGTCATACATCAGAGACACTACAGATTTTCTACACAAGATTAGGGCTTTACCTATCATGTATACACCACTATTACTAGTTACCTTGGATGTCAACAGTTTATGTACATCCATTCCGCATGTTGATGGTTTGTTAGCTGTGAAGGAATCTGTTGAACTAGCTAATATGTTTTCCCCTAGAGAAGGCATGTTCATTATGGACCTTCTTGAGATTATACTCCATGAGAATTACTTCTTATTTGAAGACGACTATTACATTCAAACACAGGGCATGCCATGGGTTCTAACGTCGCACCCACATACGCCAATATCTTCATGTCTAAATTTGAAATAGACAATGTGTACCATCACCAATCCTTTGTAGAGCATGGGCGTATGTGGGTGCGATTCATCGATTACGTGTTCCTCATCTGGCAGAATGATGTGACATCTCTGTTAAGTTTTGTATCAGATCTAAATATGGCCCACCCTACCATCAGGTTTACCTGTACACATGACCCACTACAAATGAACTTTTTAGACACAACGATCAGTGTACGTGATGGTAAGCTTGAATCAGACATGTTCTCTAAATCCACTGATAGAAATAATCTACTGCATTTCTCCAGTTTTCACCCTCCTGGTACCACTGTGGGCTTGCCATACAGTAATTTTTGCATGCTAAACGCATAATTAGTATTCCAGCTAAGATCACTGAGGGCTTAGATAAGATTCAATCCAAATTTCGCTCAAGAGGTTACCCAGCTGAGGTTTTATTTAACCAACGTGAAAAAGTAGAGAACTCGACCACTACTGGACAAGAGGTCCAAAAAGAAAAAAAGAAATATTCCATTCCCTTTGTTTCCACATTCAATACCAATAGTGGGAAAATTAAAAACATCATACGACGGCATTGGCCACTCCTTAGCAGCGATCCCATGCTAGCCCCGATACTTAGTGACCCTCCACTATTCTCGTATAAGAGAGGGAAGAATCTGCTAGACTGCCTAGTTAAGGCGGACCTTGGGGGTACTATTAGTAAACAAACATTTTTAGGGAGCCCAAAACTGGGTTGCTACAGATGCTGTAGCTGTAGTCATTGCAATAGCATTGTGGAGGGACCTACATTTCAACATCCTATGTCCGGTAGGAAATATAAAATCACAGACTACTACACGTGCCTCTCAAAAAACGTCATATACCTGATTAAATGCCCATGTGGCAAGGGCTATGTGGGGGAGACCACTCAGAGGGTAAAGAATCGGATCGGACAGCATAAGGCGGCTATACATAGATGTGATCCTGAAGCGCCAGTAGCACATCACTTCACACAGACTGGGCATACTGTGAGCCAATTAAGGTACCAAATAATCGACAGCATTAAACAGGGATGATGTGGAGGTAATGTGCAGAAAATGCTGTTTCAGAAAGAGTCAAGGTGGACAAGGACTTTGGGTACCATGATCCCATCAGGGATGAACAAAGATCTCAATATGAGTTGTTTCTTTTAGATGTCCGGTGTCCATTTATACACATAAGATGTCATACACTCTTATTTCCCGAGTATGCCCGGTTACCTACAATAATGACTCAAGTGCCCCCTACATTTTTAGGGGATGTGACTGTGGTGAGGGGTCCCTACGTGTATGTTGTCTGTGCATGTTGATCCACCTATGAGAGGTCTCCTTTACCTCTGGCTTGGCGCCTTGGTATATAGTTCCTTGACCTTATGTTTTGGGTCCTTTAAGTAGACACTTGGATACATATTGATTCTGTTTTCCTTAAGATGAATCCTACGCTTACACTATTTAATATTAGTAATCTTTATTACAAGATGGCTAATTTTAGTTCATATTATGTTTATATTTTAATATTTCATTTGTATATGGTAAATCTGCATTAATGGTGTTGTATGTTTTCTACTTTGCATCATATAGTAGGTGAACTTCTTGTGAGCACCATTGAGGTATACAGCCTACAAAAGATCAAACCTCTAACAGAACCTGAGTATGCTGTGCACAGTCATAGGATTGTTACATTCAGCTGCTGTGTAGCAGCATTTAAAGACACATGAAGCTTCACTGCTCATGCACAGAACTGTCACGTCATTCAGCAGGCAGAAGAATTGAAGTACACCAGACAGAGCCCTAATCTCCATGGGGATTGCATTTGTTTACACAAGCAAGGAGGATGCGGCTGTGGTAGCAGGAGGACTCGATTCACCAGCTGTTGGGGATTATTCATGACCAGGGAGGCGCGAGCTTCCCCCCTCACCTAGCATTATTTCTATGTAACGTACCAAATAAAGAGAGGACACAGTCTGGAGGTAAAAGGCCGCGGCTTTGTTTATTAATAATAAACATAATCATAACTGAGGTAGCGTGCTGCCCGTCCGCGCCAGAAAGTGCTCGGTGCTGGGTAATGCAAGAGGGGGCACCCGGAAGTACGTCCCTGTGACCTGCCCCCTCGCTTCAACCTGCTTTACCAGCCCCGAGCCCCATCTGACAGGACAAGCACCTATCCCCCCCCAACTGCCGCCACCGATGGGCCTGTTAACCCCCCCTTAAATCAAGCCCGTACCGCCATAACCTCGCTCGCTGCCTCCCGACCCCATCTCCCAAAAATTCAGCTGCCGCTCTATTGGGTTGTATTACCCGCTGAGGCGCCGTATTCTTTACCGCAATTGGCGTTCGCGCCCTCCCCTTTAAGCCCCTTACCGTCCTTCTTATAGCATTTGGACTTGGGGTGCTGGCCCCCACACCCGGCGCAGCTATGCTGGAAATGACAATTGGGGAATCTGCATTTTGACTCGTTAAAACCCCAGCATATGCCCGACTGTTTCCCGACTGCGCGTCCCCTTCCTGCCGGCCGCGCGAACCAATCTGAACCCTCCTGTGAATTGTTACTGCCAGTGTCCCCTTGCGCGCCTGCCCCGTGAGAGGTTGAATCTCCTCCCCTCAAAATGTGATCTAAGTATAGATCGACATCCTTACGGTCCCACGTAACTACTCCTTTATTCTCCTGCATACTTTGCCTGAATTCCACGTCGTATGTCCACCATCCCATTCCCCCATGTTTTTGAAAAGCCTTCCTGATAATATCCTGATATTTAAACAATGCGGTGCATAATTGTGGCTCCTTTTCTTCCACTACGCCTGCCAAAATCCCAAACGCTTGCACCCAGTTACCGAAAGTGCGTGGGTACAACCGTCTCTCTACATCCTCCTTCTTAGCTTCCCCTTTCTTTTCGGATCTCGCTACTGCATCGTTGTATCCAGGAAGCAATGTCAGTAACTCCACATAGTCCCCTGCCCAAATTCTTTTCTTCACCTCGTCTGACAGGTGCGCACCCAGGGACCGGGTGACCGCTGTATACGAATCACCGTATGCCGCATCCCCTACCCTCTTTGATTTCGCCGTCGCTACTGGTGCCCCCGTCCCTGCCCCTTCCGCTGGTCCTCCTACTGCGCTAGCTGCTGCTGTCTGTCTGCCCACGTCCTGCCCTGACCCCCCCTCTGTTACCTGGCTAGCTGCTGATCCTGCGCCCCCACTCGCGCCTGCTTCCCCTACCGCAGCCTGTTCCTGTGTAACCGCTGACGCGCTTGCTGCTCCGGGGTTCACCCCCGCTGCTGTTCCTCCTTGTGCCTCGCTAGCCTTACCTACGCCTGCCGCTAGCAACGCCGCCTGAATGACTTTTTCCATCATGCTGATCATTCTCGCCTCGGCATTGCCCGCTGCCCCCGGCACCGAACTCTCCGGTATTGGGGAACCGGGGATGCCCGGCGATGTAGCCGCTCCTACGTGCGTAGCTCTCTTACGCTTACCCTTTGGAGTCCCCGTCCCCGGCGGCGATGTGAACCGCCTGTTGGGACCAACGTCGAGGCCCTTGCCCCTCCGAGTTCTGTTTGCAGGTCCACCAGGGCGCCCCATCCGCTTACGAGTCGTGGACGACGTACCAGCGCCGCGAAGCGAGGTCGAACGTGTCCCGACCGGTCCCGTCTGTCCTGTAAGAGAAAACAAGATTGAAACGCCCCGCCGGCTTCATCCACTCCTAACGGAAGTCCACCATCCAGGGCTCCAGCCCCTCCCCGCACGCGCCCCCTGCGGGTCCCACGTGCTCCTCTCCTCCACCCTGGGCGCCTTTCGCCCCTACCGTGGCCCGTCTGTCGCTCAGCTCGCGGCCCGGCCCGCACCGCTCCCCCCGGGCCCAGCGGTGGGATCTTCCCTCCATGTTGGCCTCAACCCGTGCTCATACCTACGTATATATACCTATATACATAACTATGCACACTTTTTTTTTTTTTTGAGACCAACCGCCACCTTCCGTTCGCTCGCCCTCCCGGCTGCGTCCCCTTCCCCATGGCCTCTCCTGTGACCAGGCTCTGGCCTTCCCCCCCGACGCTACTGACTTACCCTTCTGCTTCCCTGTAAGCAGCCCGACCGGATGACGTGCTCCACCGCTAGGACCGCCCTCATCGCTCGATGACGGCCATGCATCGGCGACCGAGGTCTTCAAACCCGCCTGAGCGCTCTCCCGGCTGCTCGATCCTCCTTGGTTGCTCCCGGATCCCTGCGTCAGTGCCCGCAATTGCTGGTACAGCCACCCCTCGTCGTGTTCGCGTGCTTCTGCCAAGAGCCGCATTGTACAGGCCTGTAAAGACATTCCCGAAAGCACTGCGTGCCTGTGCTTTTGCCTTCCTGCGCGACTGCTGTAATAACAAGATTACGCGTTACCCTTGCCTATCAATCCCCCACCTTTTTTTTTTTGTATACGCCCCTATGAACACCCATATACATACATGTATACATGCCATATACACATGCATACCTATATACACAATACCCCCCCCTGTTGCGGGGGGGGGGGAAGAACCGCGCGACTAAAGGGGTGATTGCTGCCCGGGCCACCCCGGGACAGCTGCCCGAACTCTCGTGGGAGCACCGCGTGAGCCCCGAGGGAGAGGCTGCCTCCTCCCCGCCCCCCTCGCCGCCGTTTTACGCAGCGCGGCCCTCGTGGAGCCAGCACGTGCTACTAGGGGATGTCCCGGGGATCGAGGTGGCCCGGAGCGTCGCCTGACCTCTGCACTTACAACGGGGGGGCCGTCTTCCGCCCCCCCCGCCAAGGCGCCGCATGTACCCCGGGAAGGACCACCAGGCACGTAAGCCGCGCACTCCGTAGCCTAACTACTTCCACCTAAGGTGGAGCCACGCGGGGAAGCTGGGATCCCCCTCTCCACGCGCGCCATGCTGATTATCTGAACGCTTAGACCTGCATTTACTCTGGTGTTGCTGGATACACTGCTCCTTTTTGCCTTTTTCTTCTGACAATTTAGATCTGACCCAGGTTTAGTGGAGGACTGTATTGTTAGTAGGTTCAGGGATATTGCATCTTTTGACTTAGACATTATATATCACAGGATTAGTGGAGGTTTTTTCTTGTTTTTATTTTGGGCATTTACAGGTGCTTGTGGGTTTAGGGGCTAGGGAAGTACCCTTTGTCCCTCTGGGAAATAGGGGAACGGGCCTGACGAAGGGTTAATTCCCGAAACGTTGCCCCCCTGCACTCCCCCTATATACCCACTTACCCCCCCTTTTTTGTGCTGTTTTGCCCCCACCCCGACACATACACTATCCCCATTTTTTTACAACTTGTCTCCCTTGTATATCCTTCCTTCACACACGTTATATGTGATTATACCTATATGTTTATGTTCTATATTTGTGACGTTGAATGTTTTTTGATTCATTTGTGTTTTCATTAAAATGTACTTATTGGTTGCATACTAGTGATTTCAATTTTTCCATTTAGGGAGTGCTGGACTATTTCAGTATTGTGTCACAAATCAATGAAGTTACTACTATTTTTTACAATATAGTGTAGTATTTTACTAGTTCTTCCCACATTTTTTTTTTTTTTTCCCCCCCCCCCCCCCCCCCCCACTGTTTTTTCTACTAATTGAACATTTAGGAGAATAGGGACATTTTTTTTAGCCCACCAGACTCCATTTCCCTAAATATACCTAATGTACATATTTATAATATTTTAGTACAATTTTTTCCAAATTTTCTATGCCACAAGTGTGCTCCCCTCTCGGCAAATTGTGATTTTATCCATTTTTATCACCGTTTCAACATTTTCTAAAAGACCCAAATATTAAAATTCTCTCTGGAATATCTGTTTTTAACTCTTATATAATTTTTAACCACCAAACATAAAATCTGAATTCTATTATCAACAATATGCTTATTATTGGTCTTTTAATCTAGATGCTGTAATCCATTTAAGACTGTATACCCAAAAGCGACTGTTATGCTAACACAAGTCACAGCGTTACACTAATCACCCAGTAATGAATCAGTAATCAGATATGGTAAATTCGTAGGCTGGTGGGTATATAAAAGCCTTCACCAACCCTCATGACCTATCCCCTGACAAAGCGAATTGAGTTCGCGAAACGCCTACGGTGTCCTTCCTGAGTCACCGTAGTCTTGCCCTTACGTCACGATACCCAGAAGAGGTTTTTGACTGCACGGAGCCTGGAACTATCCTACACACCGACAGAGCCCATCAACTTCTTTTGAAGCACTACCCAGAAGGAAGTCTGGAAAGCAGCGGCACACACAAGGGAAAAAAAGGGAAAACCAACACCGTCGGGAGCGGATGGCCCCCGGAGAACAATCCCACCAAACCCAGAGTGAGCAGGCAACACTGCGGACCCAATGCATCGACATAGGGCTCCAGTGGTGCATAGCTGGAAAGCTTAAAATTCGACTGCACACACTGTTTGTGAGTTTGAAATCATCTTTTCTTCTAATCTTATTAAAAATGTTATTGTGCCCTGTCGTTTTATGTATTCTTTCACTAAGGTACAGTTCCCCATTTGCTGAGGACTGCAGAAGCAATCTCCAAATCCACACATCAAAGAGACTCTCAAGCTAAGTATCTGCTTTATAAGTGTTAAACATAAGAATACTGTTCTCTTCCATACACAGTTCTTTCCTCTGTTGCAGCCCTTTGCGCCCAAAACGCCCAGATAAACTTTTCGCTAGTGCCTTACTGGTGCCTCCTGTCCAATCACCTCCCCTTTCTGAGAGCTGATCTCACTCTTTGTGAATGAGAACTGAAAACTGATTGGCTGAAATACTTGGCAGGGTGCCAAAAATACCGGACCTTTACTGATTGGGTAATGCCCGGAGTTTTAACCAATCAGAGAGCAGGGATTTCAATAATGCCCGGAATTTAACAGCTTTAGCCTATAATATAATAATACATTAATTATATCTATTAATAGTAATATAAAGTACACCCAGTTCGGCAAAGGTTTTTGATGTCAAGGTATCAATGTGCAACCCAAATGTTAAATGGGAGTCAAACCATATAACCAGATATTTGAAACTAGTGACATGGGCTAGGATGGTATTAGAGTTTGTTCTGATCAAGCTCAGCTTAGTCCCAAATACCTTCATTACAGTCTTGTCAGTGTTTAAAACAGTTTGCTTTGGAAATCCAGTTTTCAAGTTTTGAAAAATCAGATTGGTGTAAAGTATGTGTCCAAGGTCAGAGAGGCTAGGGCTGTGTGCACATAATATTGTGTCATCCTCATACATGTGCATTGAAGCTCTCTTACAAGCTGTAGGTAGATGTAGGTAGAATAATCCCTTGGATAATTTTTTCTGATTGTTTGTATTTTTTTTAAATTGTGCCAACTGGCATACACTTTTACGCACTATTTTTACAGTTTAAAATATATAACTAATTACAAAAAAGATAAGGGCAAGCACAATGGCAAAATTACCGTCTCCAAACCTTTTAACATATTTTAAATTTTTTACTTTCAACTTGATATGTTGTGTTAGTTATTATGTGGAGTTCATAACATACTGTACTGAATAAAGAAGTCAATGTAGTGTAACAAACTTGTTTGTCATGTTCCTACTGCTAAACTGGCAAAAATATGCACTGGTCTGAAAGAGAGACGATATGTGAGGTAGTTTTCATAAGCTGCTGGCAAATTAAGCAGGAAGATAGCGAAAGAACAATCTTATTGATCAACAGTCACCAAAGCTCAGAATCAGTAAGTAGGTGGGAATAATGAGCTATGTAATTACTGCAATGAATTACGTATTTGATAGTCAACTGAACAAAATGAAAGAGAAGAAAAAGAGAAGCTAAGGCAGAAAACATGAAGGGAGAAAAATAACAGGGTAGCAGCCACGAGCAAAGGCAACGAGAGGTCGGTTGAAAGAAGATTAGAAAACACGGAGGAAAATATTGTGAATAAATCTGTCATTTCAAAAATTCACAGTAGAACTTAGATAAGGCTTGTCAAACCCACGAAATGTTGTCATGCTGCCTGCTCAGCTTTCTGCACGTATGGGGGATGCTCATAACGGGATTTTGGGAGGTGCTACTGGTGTGACTGGGCAGGGCCCCTCACCATGGGATCCCTGCACTGGGCCAGTAGCACCTCGCAAAATCTCTTCTGCCCTTCCATGCTACTTCCGCACTAAAATCTGTAACAGCAACTAGCAACAAGGCTTGCCGAGCCAATGGTAGTGCTCCTTTAAGCCTTCATGAGGGATCCTGCTGCGACAGCACATTCCCTGTCACTTTGTTTTGGATTGCGGCCAGAGAAAGTTCGCAAACAAATCCTCACATACCCGAATCCCACCTCAAACGGCTCTGCAGCACCTCACCCTGCTGCTCACACACCCGCGTTCCACCTGACCATTCTCTGCAGATACTCACCCTGCGACTCACACACCCGAATCCCACATCCTCCTGCTACTCCCACACCCAGGTTTTCCTCCAACTATGCATCTCTTCACCTCACCCTCCGCCTGCTTACACACCTGGATCCTGCAAGGAGGAGAGACAGAGGAGTAGGGAGAAGGGGGAAAGAGAGAGAGAGAGAGAGAGAGAAGGGGGGAGAAAGAGAGTAGGGGAGAGAAAGTAAGAGAAGACGGATAGAAAGAGACAGAAGAGGGAGAGTGAGTAAAGGGGGAAAGAGAAGGGGGAGAGGAAGAGAGAGGTAGAAGGGAGAGTGTGTATGTATATACTGTACATATATACACACTAAATATATACCTACATACTGTATACATAATGTATATCTATATATTATCGACAAATACAAAAGCACAAATATTGAAGAAAAAAAATCCGTAAATCCAGAGCTAAGTTTGTGGGAGTTCCACCTAAGTAACATTGTACTATGGGCAGGATAATAAGATAGACAAGAGATTTTGGTCCATATTTACTAAGTGATGCTATGCCACGAGAGCAACCTTCCAGTGTCAGAAGGTGTTTTCTGGTATAGCACTGTTTAGTAAATATTGGCACATGTTTTCAATATTTCGCGCAAATTACTTGGGTTAGAACTATAGTTTATTTTAAGGTATAAGAGAAATGTTTAGGATATAGACATTCTATAATATTTAACCACTTTACTGATGGTAGGTCTTGAAATTAATTGTTCTGCAATAAACTGCATGTCCCTTCCCAGAGATTGGCTTAATAAATCAATTTTAGAATTCATCAGGACACGTCACTCTAGCCTTTCAAATGTTAACATTTAGCAGCAATGGACAGGACTCAAAATAAATTGCAAATCTTTCAAGCGTCTTTGAACCCTTAAATGTGTTTCATAAGCAAGATATCTTTTTCTTTCTGCCTAGCCTAGAGTGAAGGGTGCATATGATTGAGTTGCACTTTTGTATCTCATGACAAAGTTAGAAAATATGAAATTTGGCCAAGGAATTGATAACAGTGATTTATAAAACTCGCCCTGCCTCTGTATTTCTCTTTATCAAAGAAAGCATGAAGGATGCACCTTGTGCTCCTTTGTTAAAATGAAAGTACTGTTATCTATGGGAGGTAAGGAACAGCACCTTATCAACAGCTGACATGGAAAATAAAAGTGTTGCGTCTATTTGTGGTTGACATATGAAAGGGAAACAAAAATTAACATTACTCCTATCTTTATTGGATTAAAAATTAATTTCACCCTTTAACCTTCAAAATGATGACGGACTTTATTCCCTGAAAGTTGCTTGATTTTTCACTTGAATGTTCTGAATTATGGTTTTTGCCAGTACTGAAATGTGTATTACAGAATACAGTAGTAACGCCTAATAAATATGAGCTTCAGTTCTCTGATAAATGATTAAGGCTTATACTTACTATGTATGCTGTGCTACAAGACACTGTGGTGCTGGAAGACAAAAAAATGACTTAAGGTTATGTTATTGTACTTTGGAGATACCGATGTACTGTAGCATTATGGTTGTCGTGCTGCCCTCACAAAATCCGCCACTGCACCGTCTGAGCGCACATGTGCTCATGGAGTTCCACTACGGAGATTAATGGCCCATCAGAATTAACACAGTTGGGGTCCCTGTTTCCGATTGAGGTCCCGCTGTATGAATCCTGCCAGACCGCATCAGTCTTTAAGAGAATGCAATAGATGTCCAAAGTAATCAGCGCACCTCGTTTTATAAGCCAGGGTGTGCAGCGCACAGCAAAGATGAAAAGAGCAGGTCTTGCATTAACACTCCTTTATTATTGAAACTTATGGATGTGGGACAGCAGCAAACTTCAACGCGTTTCGTTCAGAGAACTTTATCAAGAAGTGCTGTACATTGTAAAATCAACAATTTAAATGCAGCTGACTGCCTTGTTTTCGCGCCAATAGTGACGTCATTACGCGTCATCAACCAATGAGAATTGTGTACTCCGCGCATGCGCCGTGCGCCAGAGCACTCTGGGACTCCCTGCTAATTTCAGCCGAGCTCAATCATGAGCGGCACGCCTCTCTGGGCGGCCTCCCCACTGAGAGCACACCTCTGACAACCGCAGAGGATCACCTCCTACTCCCCGCTCGGCGCATGCGCAGGCAGACTACTATGTATTTCCCCAGTCGCAATGAGAACCGCAGCAGCGGCCCATAACTGATTAGGGGGCATATATTGCAATGTGTGCTGGTATACACACACATGGATGTTGCTGAAAATCACTAGGCAGGCAGCTACATTATATATTACATAAACGAATGCAATCAAATATAAGACCATTGTATAAATCAATAACTAAACACAGAAAAAGGAACTAATGAAAAAGGAAATAATTATATAAATTTTGTTGAATTTAAAGAAAAGATATAAGAAAAAAATATATAAGAAAAATATATATAAAAAAGAATACATATATCTATACATCCAAACAAGAATGACCTAGGCGCAAGTAAAAACAAGAAAGAGACAAACATAGGGTAATACGTTCAAACAATTGGTCTATTGGATGGTAAGATATGCACTTACAACAGGTAGAATAAAATCAGGCCTTGTATCCACTCTGGGATCAGGAACGATGAATGATGATCCAGGACAGCCAGCAACAGTCTCTAAAGGAACCGTATCCTCGTGTGCAGTGTCACATATAAGAAGAGAAGTGGACAATACATAGTGTAACCACAGTTTATTGTAAAAATTAATAAAAAGACAATAAAGTAAAATACTCACACTTTGTGAGTTTGGGTAAAGAGTTTGAGAATTTAGAGCTTCTCACACTCATCAGGGTAGGTATCCGTGGACTTATACACAGTTCCAGTTAACTCCTTGCACAATGTCTATAACCACATGCGATGTTATTGCCAAACTTCCAGGGTATGGAGTCATTTATTTATGCACCTCTGAATGCCAGAGCCTCTGAGGGCGGGGTACTCTTATAAATGTTGCAAACCGTAGTTAAGGGCGTGTGTCTCTGTGACTGCACCTAATGTGCTAGTAGTAATCACGCTACTCTAGGGGTTGGTGTGCGTTTTTTCCCCCTTCGTTGTTTGTCCGTTTTGTTGGTCTGCGGACCCCCCCGCTTCACTCACTGCTCCCGTCCTCCGTGGTGTTCGCATGCACGCGGCGGCGTGGTGACGTCAAGCTCCTCGCGAGGTTACGTCTCCAAATCTCCCGGTCACGTTCTTGGAGACGTAACCTCGCGAGGAGACGTGAAGTCACCACGCCGCCGCGTGCATGCGAACAGCCAAGGAGGACGGGAGCAGTGAGTGAAGCGGGGTGGTCCGCAGACCAACAAAACGGACAACAACGAAGGGGAAAAAACGCCAACCATACCCCTGAAGTAGCGTGGAGTACTACTAGCACATTAGGTGCAGTCACCGAGACACACGGCCCTTAACTAGGGTTTGCAACTTTATAAGAGTACCCCGCCTCAGAGGTCTGGACATTACAGAGAGTGCATAAATAAATGACTCCATACCCCTGGAAGTTTGGCAATAACATCGCATGTGGTTATAAGGAATTGTGCAAGGAGTTAACTGGAACTGTGTATAAGTCCACGGATACCTACCCTTGATGAGTGTGAGAAGCTCTAAATTCTCAAACGCTTTTACCCAAAATCACAAAGTTGTGAGTATTTTACTTTATTGTCTTTTTATTAATTTTACAATAAACTGTGTTACACTATGTATGTGTCCCACTTCTCTTCTTATGTGACACTGACACGAGGATACGGTTCCTGTAGATGACTTGTTGCTGGCTGTCCTGGATCATCATTCATCGTTCTGATCCCAGAGTGGATACAAGGCCTGATTTTATTCTACCTGTTTTAAGTGCAATCTTACCATCCAATAGACCAATTGTTTGAACGTATTACCCTATGTTGTTCTCTTTCTTGTTTTTACTTGCGCCTAGGTCATTCTTGTTTGGATTTTCCTTTTTACCAGCCCGTGGAGCGGTAGACCTTTTGGCTGCAGACTTAATCAGGGAAAGCTAGATTGTGAGGTAGTATACCCTCCTATATATGTGGTTTAATATCATTATTTGTCTAATTGTGATTGCGCTTATTGTAGTTTTCCATTTTTATATATCTATACATAAATCAACACAATTATATATTTAGAAGAAAACTATTAAATCAAAATAGGTTTATTACTTAAAAATGCTAAAAGAGCAATGTTAAAACAAATTAAAAAGGTGTAAACATATCTTATACCTATATCTAGAGAACAGCAAATTGCATGCCCCTATTGATGAAATGGAGTTTATATTATATATAACATCAAATGCAATTGTACATTTATATAATGTGAAGTGCCATATATTAGGCATATAAATTTATAATATACATAAGAGATTAATGGCCCATCAGAATTAACACAGTTGGGGTCCCTGTTTCCGATTGAGGTCCCGCTGTATGAATCCTGCCAGACCGCATCAGTCTTTAAGAGAATGCAATAGATGTCCAAAGTAATCAGCGCACCTCGTTTTATAGGAAGAAAAGAGAAAGAAGAAAAAGAGCACAATAGTGAAGCAAGTTCACAACACAAAGCTTGTGTCTGTAGATGGTGAAATATGCACTTACATTCCAGTGCCTGTCTCAGGCATGTAAAGGTATCTTTTAAGCGTCCTCACCACCATGAAGTCATCACAATATTCAAAGGACTTTTTTCCCCCAAGGTTCTGCTTTGGTTTCAAAAAACAATATTGAAATAAGGGCACAGACCAGTTCATGATATTCCGCAACCTCCGGTGTCCACGACAGTCACTTGCTGAACTGGTCTGTGCCTTTGAATATTGTGATGACTTCATGGTGGTGAGGACGCTTCAAAGAGACCTTTACATGCCTGAGACAGGCACTGAAATGTAAGTGCATATCTCACATCTACAGACGCAAGCTTTGTGTTGTGAACTTGCTTCACGATTTTGCTCGTTTTCTTCTTTCTCTTTTCTTCCTATAAAACGAGGTGCGCCGATTACTTTGGACATCTATTGCTGCTGGGAATTGGGAACAATTCGACTCTTCACGCTGCACCACATCTACCTTATTCAAGTTTGGACTTTGATTTAGTTAGAGCGCTTACTTTTTTGTTTGTAAGAGAGTGTAGTAAGACTAGACTGAATCAGTCACTCTCCCTGCGCGCCTTTAGCAGGCGATCACACTGCTTTTATTTTATTTTAATAACACAGTATTGAAGCAGGGGGTCTCCAGATTTGAACCACATTAATTTCAGCCCCGGGAACCCTTCTCTTACGAGTTACAGGCCCTGGTATGGGGTGCCGGTATCTCCGCCATGTTTAAATGTTCTGTCACGTCACGTGACCGGGACAGTTAAACAATGCAGAGAGATACTGACACCCCATACCAGGGCCTATAACTAGGGAACTAGGGCTGAAATTATTGCGGTTCAGCTCTGGAGACCCCCTGCTTCAATACTGTGTTAAAATAAAATAAAAGCAGTGCGATCGCCAGTTAAAGGCGCACAAGAAGAGTGACTGATTCAGTCTAGTCTTACTGCATGTCTCACAGACAGATGCGGTCTTGCAGGATTCACAGCGGGACCTCATTTAGAAGCAGGGACCTCCGCTGTGTTAATCCTGATGGGCCATTAGTCTCCGTATTGGCACTCCGTGAGCACATGTGCACTCAGATGGTGCAGTGGCAGATTTTCTGAGGGCAGCGCGACCAACCATAAGACACTTTGATTCAATACTGTGTTATTAAAATAAAAGCAGCTTCATTACCTTTGTCTAGCCGCTAAGGCAATGAAGGGGTTAAACCTGAGTACCTAGTTTATTGGGAGTAGAGTGGGTGGGTGAAGGGGGCATTTGCTCCTGGGTGGTTGGTTAGGTCTCCCGGGTGGGTAGTGGGAGGAGTTAACCCCTTAATTACCTAAGCGGTAGTAACCACTATGGTAATAAAGAGGTTAACCCCTCCCAATACCCACCGAAGAGGCATAACCACCCACTCCGGGGCAAATACCCCCTTCACTCACCGTCTACCCCCAATTAATAAACATTAAAATACAACAACTCTACTACCCACCACTCTACCTCCATCAACCCCCCTCCCCCAACAACCCCCAATGCATACAGTACAGTAATGGGCAAAATTCCTATTTTCCAGATCTGGATAATAGCGCATTTGCCCATTAAAAATAAAACATTAACCAGCCAGCATAGCCAGCATATAATAAATAAAAGTTATACTTACCCCTGCCACAATGAAGGCCATCCTCGTCCTCGTCCTCCTCGTCTTCGGTGGGCACCGACAATCAGAATCAGGGACCCTCGCTGTGTTAATCTTGATGGGTGTTAATCTTTACCCCCTGCCCAGCACTGTGCCCTGGACGGTCAACTACTTGCACAGCGTGCACCAGCACAGCTGTTCTGCGCCAGCTGATAGATACAAGATGCTGCATCTGTACTGTATGTCCCACCCTGGGCATTTTTTAATTAAATCTCTATCAAAGCTAATTTTAATGTACTGTATACAGAATTCGTTATATGGAATTGTAAACAAAAAAAAAAATGGAATAAATTTATACATTTTTTTCAACAAATTTTTTAAAATTTGCATATGTAAAGACTGGAAGGTAAGACTATTTTGCACTATTTCCAGCTGTCAAAATTATGGCCTGAAGAAATTCCCTAAAATTGTAAATACTTTTGTTATACTAGCAAAGATAGTAATAATGAATCAATGCATGTGAATCATAAAGTCTCTGCCAATAGTCTCAGATGAATTAAAGTCCAGTTTTGTCCTGGTGTTTATAATGCTAAAATAAATAAGTTGCAACATGAAACATGCTGGCCAATTAACTGATACTAAAGCATTAATACTTTAAATATAATGCACATTGTCTATTTGTTTATTTACACAAATATTTATTTTAATATTCTTTTTTTCTTATTATTTCATTATTTTTTGTATATCAAAACAGTAATATACCATAATTTATCATTTATAGCAATATCTATTATTATTATTATTATTATTATTATTATTATTATTATTATTATTAACGATGTTAACTCTTTTTATAGTTTATGTAAAGGTAAAATATAAAAAATAAATACAACATTTTGATAAAAAATATGTTAAAAAAAAGGATTCACTTTCAGCATGTTTTGGGGAAAGCAGTCCACCTTTACTGCATCTTTTTTTACTTAGTTTTTCTGTTATGTTTGTCTTTTAGGTAATTCATCAAAAGATAACTGTCATCATTTTGGCTGGAAAATGGAAAACATTTTAGCTAACTAAATATAGCATGGACAGTCATGATTCATGATGACGTCTTTATAAGAAGCAGCACTAATTGAATGGATCTTGAATAGACTTTAATTACTCTCATATAAAAATTGGCAAAGGTAGAAGTCAATCATGACCACTTGTGTTCTATCATTAGACAATTTTAGTGGTTATGATTGACTTGATTTACATAAAGAATCTCTGCACAGTATTGGAGCAGAAACGCTTGAAGCTATAGCCTTGCATGAGCTGTATTCAGTATATGACCAGCAAGATAAATCATTAACCCTTTGGGTCCCCCATGATGTAGCCAATATGTCATGTGGTCTGGCACTCCAGTGGGTCAATGATGTAGTAGCTACTTCATATTCTATTTGCTTGTTTTCTAGGGTGAGATTTAATGCTGTGCTCCTGTAGAGTGCTATACTGTACTTGATCTGGTCTGCTGTGGAACGGAAGAGAAGACTTCCTCCCCCTCTGTTCTGTCCCGTAAGGAATGGACACGTGATCACAAAGTGCCAGCGAGGTGGTGGAACTCTGTTTAAACTGTGATAGTTATGATCAGGGTATTATCACATGGAAACTCCCATTGACTTTAAAGGGAGATTCTGTGCGATAGTGCACTATCACAGTTTTATGAAACGCAACCTAAAGACCACATTCTGGGGCTGATGCACTAAACTATGATAAGTGGCTTTAAGAGCGCAAAGTGCCCTTTAAGTCCGATAAAGGCTGCAGTGCGATTCATTAAGCAGTGATAACAGTGCTTTATCGGCCTTAAAAGGCATTTTTCTGCCCTGCGCACAAAATGCGCCCGATTAGGCGAATGCGCTGATTTTTGCCAGTACTTGGTATTTACTAAGCAGCGCTAAGTGAATCGTGCTTTAAAAACGCGCCACAAAAACGCGCCAGCAAAAGGCAGTCGCAAAAGGAGGTGGACTTAGAACATTTTTCTTTGTTTACCTTTTTGCAGAAACACCATCCGTACAACAGGCCGGCGGGTGTCCCCGGCTGACCCCGTGCGGGTCGGCGGGTGTCCGGGGGTCCCCACGGGTGTCCGCGGGCCTGCGGTACCAATGGTGTGCCCCCAAAAAATTAACAATATTTGGCACTGTGGGCCTCCAGGTGGTCCTTGCGGGTCACCGTGGGCCACAAATGGGGTCCAAGGGTAGGCCCGCGGGTGTCTGGGGGTCACGGGGTCAGCCCCACAGGTGTCTGAGGCCCTCGGGCGGTTCTCACGGGGGTCTGGGGCCCTCAGGTTGTCCTTGCGGGACTGTGGGGCCCCCACAGCTTTGGGACCCCCGGTTCTTCCCCGCAGGTGTTCCCCCATGGGTCCGCAGGTAGTACCCATGGGTGTCCGGGGGTCCTCAGGTGGTCTCCAGAGGTCCCCGTAGACCTAAGGTACCAACCCTGTATGTAAAAACATAAAACATGTCCTACATTTAAATAAATCAATACCCCCCCCTCCCACCACCAAACCCATACAGTACAGTAATATGCAAAATAATTATTATCCAGATATGGATAATAGATTATTTGCTCATTATTAAACACATAAAACAGCATAAATAAAGTAAATAAATACAGTTCTACTTACCACATCAATATGATGGACGTTCTCTGCAGGATACAGAAATGCCCCTGTCCTCAGTTGACAGAAAAATGCATTGCAAATAAATTCTAATATCCCCTAACCCCTTAATCCCCTTAGCGGTTAATAACCGCGAAAGTAATTAAGGGGTTTACCCACCCTTCACCCATTGATTTGTACAATGGGTATATCATGTATGTATATACTGGTGCAGCAGCCGTTATTCGAACACTTCACGCGTCATGTACATCAGAATCCCGATTTGAAACCACGGGATGAATTCCAGCCTTCCCGCACTAAGATGCGAGCGTGGCGAGTGCAGAAAAACGATTTTGAGTGTTCTGGCTTTTAAAAACATGAAATTGACACATTACAATTCATCCATTTTATTGCAAACGAAGAAACAGAATCCATGAAATTCAAACAAAACATCCGCAATAAGCGCGGGTGCCTGGGGCGATTGGCCACGTTCATGCTGCGTGGGGAACAGCAGAGAACCTATCATCCAGCACACAGCACTTCCACTGCAGCAAGGGATTCTGGGAAATATACATATATATACACACACACACACATGATTAACTAATATACAAAGAAGTGGTTAAGGATCACCAACACATGCACAAAGCAAAACATGACATCTGAAATCAAAACATGACATATGACATTTAAAAATCAAAACACAGCACATAGAAAAATCACAACACAGCACATAGCCAATTGAATATCTAACAAATGCCAAATCAACCAATTGTACAGTGTGTACATGATGCAAATAATCTGTTTATCATGTAACACTGTCAGTCAATGCTGAAACTAAATCAATTACAAACAAGATACGATGCCATCCAAACAATAATAAAAAAACAAAGCAAGAAGTAAACAGAAATTAATTGCAACCAATCAATCCAATCCAAATCAATTACACAATTCCCTATTAAAATTCCAAAACCAAACAATTCTGAAAAAAATGCAAGTTCAAACTAACCACCATCAGCCAAAATCTAAATACCAAAAATAAGCCACTATTAAAAAGCAAGCCCCCACCCCTGAAATAAACTATTGCAAACAAAACCAAAAATTCCATCTAACTAAATACAAATTACATTACACACACATTTCTAAAGAAAGCAGCCAAATACATTTTAAATAGATCAAAACAAGCAAAACAAACATTTCCAAACATGAATTTATTATCCCTGTATGTATGTATATCCATATAGACATACAGTACATACATACATATATACTGTGGCAGGATGGTCATGGTAAGTGAGGAGACAACACGACTTTTCTGGTGAAATAGTGCTGGTGGATTTATTTGTCCAAAAAGGGTAACTAAAACAATGGGTACACTGTCCCTTTAAATTGAAACGTAAACAAAAGCCTAACCCCGGTCGGGGCACTGACTAAACAAAAGTGCAGGCTAACTACCTGGCTGGCTAGCTAACCTAGTCCAGCCCAACAAGGTTCAGCAATAGCAGTTGGCTCCTTACCTGGGAGCTTTATTCTCCCCCCTTGGGACCGGATCAATCTGAGCAGCTTGTGTCTGTCTGTCAACACTCCTCTGTCTTCTCTCTGCACCTCAGAGAGAGAGACTGCCGCCCCAGAGGCATTTCCTCTTCCTGTTTTAAAGCAGGTGAACTAGCTTAATTTGAATCACCTGTGGACTGTTAACAAGCTGGGTTAACCCCTCGTCTACTGGAAAGCATGCATACTGCCATCTCCTACTAACATATACTGAGTCAATGACCCTGTCACATATCCCCCTTCCCAGCGTAACGTTACCGAGTGGAGCGGCCCGTGCACCGAGACTGTGCACCCTAGAGAGTGCATCAGCATTACCGTGCAGTATGCCTGGCCGATGTTGGACCGTGAAGTTGAAAGGTTGCAACGACAAAAACCAACGGGTAACTCTCGAGTTCTTTTCTTTATTTCTATGCATCCATGTAGGGGTGCGTGATCTGTAATGAGCGTAAAAGACCTGCCTAACAGGTAATACTTCAATGTGTCTGTTGCCCACTTTACGGCCAAACACTCTTTTTCTACTGTGGCATATCTTTGTTCGCGGGGACACAATTTGCGACTTAAATAGAGGACCGGGTGTTCCTCTTCTCCTACAAACTGGGACAGTACTGCTCCGAGACCTACTTCGGAGGCGTCCGTTTGCAGAAAAAACTCCTTAGTAAAATCCGGGGCTACCAAGACTGGGTGACTACAGAGCGCTGTACGTAGGTCTAAAAATGCGGTCTCCGCATTACTGTTCCATTTTACAACATCAGGTGCCTTTGCCTTTACTAGATCTGAAAGCTGTGCTGCCCGTGTTGCAAAATGGGGTATAAATCGCTTGCAGTAACCTACACTGGCGACACACTTTATTCGAGCTCGGCTAGTCCACGAATTCGGGTATACCCGGGTGTATTGAGGTTTGTGACTGTTTTCTGCCCGAGTGCATTGGGTTATTTTCCAGGCAGGGATTGAAGCATTTTATTCCCGCTGGCTGCAATACTGCACAGTATATATATATATATATACTGCATTACAATTCATGAATTTATGCCATCTGGTAGACACGCGAAGCGTGCAGCCTATTAAAAATCCTAATCATTATCATTTAACAGATCAGCCGCCCGTCAGCCAGGCATGAACCGAGGCTGGGAAGGCAAACGCAACGGGGCTTGTCAGAGGTGAGGAGCGGCGCATTCCAGGTATCTGCCAGGTACATACTGGGTATTTGCTCGAATAAAGTGTGTCGGTGCAGTACAATGCCTCGAAATGTCCTAACCTGTTTTTTTTTAAGGGGACGGGGCCAACTCTCAATGGCTTCAACTTTATTGAGCTGGGGTTTTACTGTCCCCCTTCCCACAACATAGCCAAGATATTTTGCTTCTGCTAGGCCGACTGAACATTTAGCTGGGTTGGCTGTAAGATCCGCCTCCCGAAAGGTTCTCAACACTGCCTCAACCTTTTGTAGATGTGAGTCCCAATCTGGACTATAATTTTCCACATCGTCTAAGTACGCTGTGGGTGTAACAATTTATTCATCAACCTTTGGAAGGTTGCAGGCGCCCCATGAAGACCAAAGGGTAAGACAGTATACTGAAAAAGACCATCAGGTGTGGAGAAGGCCGTTTTCTCTTTTGCTGAACTTGTTAAGGGGATTTGCCAATAACCCTTTGTAAGATCTAAAGTGGTTAGAAAACGAGCCCTCGCCAACCTCTCAATTAACTCGTCAACCATGGCATAGGATAGGCATCAAACTTCGAGACTTCATTTGCTTTTCTAAAGTCATTAGAGAACTGTATTGACCCATCTGGCTTAGGTACCAAGACAATAGGGCTGGACCATTGACTATGGGACTCCTCAATTACGCCTAAATCTAGCATCTTCTTTACCTCTGACTGAATAGCCCCTCTTCTGGCTTCTGGGATTCTATAGGGTCTTATCTTAATGGCTACGCCTGGCTTGGTGACGATATCATGGGAAATCACCCTAGTTTTCCCTGGTACGCTGGAAAATACATCCCTGTTCCTTTTTCCCAAGTCCACAGCTTCTCTGTATTGTTCAGGGGTGAGTTCTGCCGATATTCAAACAAGTGGTTCCTCCCCTTTCCCGGATTTATTAGCTACTACCGTCAAACATACCTCTCTATCCTTCCAGGATTTTAATAGATTTATGTGATAGATTTGCTCTACCTTCCTCCGATCTGGCTGTCGAATTTTATAATTCACCGGGCCGACCTGTTCTAGAACCTCATATGGCCCCTGCCAATGTGATAACAGCTTGCTTTCGGCCGTGGGAACAAGCACCATTACTCGGTCCCCTGGTCGGAAGTTGCGAACCGTAGCCTGTCTGTTGTAAAGGTTCTGTTGGGCCCTCTGTGCCTCTTCTAAATGTTGTCTGACTATGGGGGTAATATGCGCAATACGTTCTTTCAAATCTTCCACAAATTGGATGATGTTTTTCCCTGGAACAGCTTGTTGCTCCCACTCGTCTTTGAGGCTATCCAGAATCCCTCTTGGGCATCTCCCATACAGGAGTTCAAATGGGGAAAACCCTGTAGAGGCCTGTGGCACCTCTCGGATAGCAAACAAGAGATAAGGCAACAAGGTGTCCCAGTTTTTCACATCACTAGCAACCACCTTTCTCATCATCATCTTCAGAGTTTTATTAAATCGTTCTACCAGTCCGTCCGTTTGCGGATGGTAAACAGAGGTTCTTAGGGACTGTATTTTTAGCTCTATACATAAGTCTCACATAAGCTTAGATGTAAACGGGGTACCCTGATCTGTCAGTATTTCCTTCGGTATCCCGAGTCGGGAGAATACCTGTAACAATTCCTTTGCTATAGCTTTGGAGGAAGTATTACGTAACGGCAACGCCTCTGGATAGCGAGTGGCATAGTCTAGGATCACTGAGATGTATTGATGACCCTTGGCACATTTCTCCAAGGGACCCACTATATCCATGGCGATCCTCTCAAATGGGATCTCAATAATAGGCATAGGGATCAATGGGGCCCTCAAACTTGGTCAGGGGGCTGTCAACTGACACTCTGGACAAGAGGCACAGAATCTCTTTACTGCATTATATATCCAGTAAAATCTTTTTAGGATTCTTTGCTGTGTCTTCTCTACTCCCAGATGACCCCCCAATAAGTGAGAGTGTGCTAGCTCCAGGACCTTCCTTACTAATGAACTGGGTACTAGCAATTTTTCTATCTCTTGGCCCTCCTCTTGGCTCACATGGTATAACAAGTCATTTTTAATACAATAATAGGGATAGGATTCCTTGGTTGTCCCTTCTACCGGGACTCCATTAACTTCTACTGCCTGGCTAAACCCATTTTTCAACTGGGGATCATTAGCCTGCTCCCTACCAAAGTTAGTCAGGGAAAGTTCTATACTTTCAAAACCTTCCTCATCTGGAGTTTGGCCGGTTACCTCCACGGGTGACTCGGACACCTGAGCATCAACAGGTCCTGTCTCGGACAACTCTTCTCCCTCTGGTCCCCCTCCGTCAGGAGTAGTGGCCAGTGCTAGCTGGGGTGGGGGTGTACCTCTTTTTTTTTCCTTCCTACGTTCTCGTTTCGACTTAGGAGTTTTAGACACCTCGGAGACTAATTCGGGGTCTGTAAATGGAAAAAGCTCATCTGGAGATGGATTGTTTAAGGTGAGCTGTCCTCTGATCAGGGTGTCAAAACCCGGGAAATTGCAGCCTAACACTAGGGAATGGGGTAACTTTGGTACAATTGCTACCGTAGTTTGGATGACTTGCCCCTCGATTTTCACTTTTATCAGAGTCGTGGTGTACGGAAGCGTACACCCATGCACACATAATACCCGCAACTTCTCACCCTGGTGTAACCGGAGAGGCTTAACAAACTTCCCTGTTACCAAGCTAATATTACTCCCTGAGTCCACCAGGGCGGAGATTGGTTTACCATTTAAAATCACCGTGGTGAGGAAGTTGTGGGTACGTTTTCCCTCGAGGGTCATACCTACCACTCCACAAAATTCAGACTTCACAGAGCCATACGCACACTCCATTGGCTCAGACAACTGTGGGCAGTGAGCCTTAATATGTCCCGTCTCCCCACACTCAAAACAAACAATTGGCCCAGTTCGTTCTTGAAACCATTTCTGAGATTTAGAGCTTCTGTCCCTATCCGGGTTTTCTTCCACCCGCTCAAATCGTGCGAACGGTCGTGGGTCCTGGCGCCAGCGCTGGCCTCTACTGTTCGAGTTGGTACGTGGGTTGTGGTTTGTGCGAGTGGGGCGTGACAGTTCACGGGTAGCCAGAAACTGCTCCACTGCGCCTACCATGGCATCACAAGAGAGGGGATCTCCCTGCCCCACCCACTGTTGAAGGTCCTGGGGTAACGCTCGAATGAAGCGGTCCAACACCACCATCTCAAGGATCCATGTCGGGCTATATTCCTCTGGTTTCAGCCACTTGGACGCTATGTGAATCAAATCCCATAACTGGGACCTGGGTGGCTTCTGTTCCTGGTATCTCCACGTATGAAACCTCTGCGCACAAACTGTGGTAGTCACTCCAATCCTTGCCAGGATTTCACTTTTCAGACAGTCATAGTCTGCTGCGGCTTCTTCGTCAAGGTCACAATGCGCTTTATGGGCTTCCCCCAGTAAAAAGGGTGCGATAATCCCAGCCCACTTGGAGCGGCCCCAACTTTCCCGGGAAGCGATTCGCTCAAAGGATCTGAGGTATCCCTCGACGTCATTGTGCGGCGTCATTTTCTGCAGGTACACATTCGCCTGGACGGGCCGCGCCGGGGCCGTACTGGACGAGTCCATTTTAATCTGGGTCAGCTGCTCAATCAGCTGTTTCTGTGTGTCTGCAATAATGTCAAGCTGGGCTGCAAGTATCCGGTTCGTCTTGCGTTGTGCAGCCGTGCTTTCCTGCTGAACAGCTGTGCTGTGCACTAAGGCCTTTACAATGTCCTCCATACTGATAGTTACGTGTGGACAGGTCCCACCAGTCGCAATCGGTAGCTCCGCCCCTTTTACAGGGTGTTCGACATCCCACTTCTGACACCACATGTGGCAGGATGGTCGTGGTAAGTGAGGAGACAACACGACTTTTCTGGTGAAATAGTGCTGGTGGATTTATTTGTCCAAAAAGGGTAACTAAAACAATGGGTACACTGTCCCTTTAAATTGAAACGTAAACAAAAGCCTAACCCCGGTCGGGGCACAGACTAAACAAAAGTGCAGGCTAACTACCTGGCTGGCTAGCTAACCTAGTCCAGCCCAACAAGGTTCAGCAATAGCAGTTGGCTCCTTACCTGGGAGCTTTATTCTCCCCCCTTGGGACCAGATCAATCTGAGCAGCTTGTGTCTGTCTGTCAACACTCCTCTGTCTTCTCTCTGCACCTCAGAGAGAGAGACTGCCGCCCCAGAGGCATTTCCTCTTCCTTTTTTAAAGCAGGTGAACTAGCTTAATTTGAATCACCTGTGGACTGCTTAACAAGCTGGGTTAACCCCTCGTCTACTGGAAAGCATGCATACTGCCATCTCCTACTAACATATTCTGAGTCAATGACCCTGTCACAATACATACATACATACACACATACATACATACATACATACATACATACATACATACATACATACATACATACATACATACATACATACATACATACATACATACATACATACAGGGGCAATAAATGAGCATGAAAAACAATTAAATTACATTCAAAATAAACATACAAAGCAAGCATACATTATCTGTCTATGTACGTATATCTATAGAGACATACATACAGTACAAACAGGGACAAGAAATGGACATAAAACAATATATCACATTTAATTTTTTTTTTAAAACCTGTAAAAGTTAAATAAAATAAATTTATTTTGTTTCCTTTCCTTTAGATGAACTCACTCACCAAATCCCGGGGAACTGCATGCTCTTTAAACAATCCACACACAGGAACCCATGTAACAAAAAAAAACCACAAGTCTTTCTTTCTATTTGTAATCCATACCGTCACCGTGTCTTCTGGGTCTTCATATGTCTTTTTCTGTCTTCTTCTGCGGTCTTCTGGGGTCTTCTTACCTTCTGCTGTCACACCCTGGTTCTCTTCTTGGGAGGGGAGATCCTCCCTCCTCGGCGTCTGGCTCTAAAATGAGACGACATAGGCTTTTATAGGCCTATGACGTCACATTTTCCATCAAATGGTTCCCACGGCCCTGATTGGGCCATGAAATCCATGTGATTTTGCCAAAAAAAAAAAAATTGAAGCCAGCCAATCAGAATGGATGTGCTTCATTTGCCTTTAAGATTACGTAATCAAAAGCAAGATGGCTGTCGTCACATGGTACTAGAGCCAATCAGAGCGTGTGAACAAAATCCCAACTCTGATTGGCTGTAGTAGACCATGTGACAGAGGCTTGAGGGAGAAGGGATGTGACGTCATCCAAAGGCCGTCACATGGTACTTGTGCCAATCAGATAGGGGACACCTGTGGGGACCCCCAGACACCCGTGGGCCAAACTGTGGATCCCATTTGGGGACCACGGCGCCTGACGGGGACCACCCGGAGGCCTCCAGACCCTGGGGTACTTGTGCACTGTGGGGCCTGCGGACACCCGTCAGGACCACCAAGGACTTCCGTAGGTCTGGGGTATTAACCCTGTATGTAAAATAATAAATCATGTTTTTATGGGGCGCACAGGGGGTGGGTGTGTTATGTCTAAATGTTTATTAAATATTGTAATGTTTATTGTGGGGCTGTTCTCTGTATTGTTTTTATTGTGGGGGTTGGGGAAGGGGGTATTGTCCCCAAGGGTGGGTGGGTAGGCCTCCAGGGTGGGTAGTGGGTGAGGGTGGTTAGGCCTCCCGAGTTAGTGGTGGGGGAGTGTGGGTTAACCCCTTAATTACTATAGTGGTTAATAACCGCTAAGGTAATTAAGGCATTAGGGGACATTAGATTGGCTCTTTTTATTCTTGTGTATGTTTTTCAGTACCGGAGAGCAGGGATGGGGTGAGGATGAGGACGGCCTTCATCGCGGGTGCCTGGCAGGGGTGAGTGCAAGATGTATTTATTTTATTTATTGTGATGAATGTATTTGAAATGGGCAAATGCATTATTATCCATATGTGGATAATAGTAATTTTACCCATTACTGTAGTGTACGTTATGTGTTAGGGTGCGGGGGGGGTGTATTTATTTTAAAATATTGATGTATTTTTTTTATTATTTTTTGGGGCCCAGAATTGGTACCGCAGGCAAGCGGGACCCCCGGGCACCTGCGGGACCACCCGAGGGCCACCGCTGGCCTATAGTATCATTCCTGTGCATCCCCCAAAAATAAAGATATTTGATGTATGTTAGGGGGGTACAGGGTTGTTGGAGGCACAGGGGTGGGAGTGTTGTATATTGCAATATTTATTGGGGGCAATTGTCCCCAATAAACATGCTATTGTGCCTTAACCCCTTCATTGCCTTAGCGGATAGCCGCTATGGTAATGAAGCTGCATTAATGTAATTTTTATAGTGTACGGGAGCAGGGGGTCTCCTGAGCTGAACCGCATTGATTTCAGCCTCAAGGACCCCCTGCTTCCCGAGTTACAGGCCCCGGTTTGGGGCACCGGATGCCAGTGTCGCCGCCATTTTTATTGCGTCCAAGTCGCGTGACGTGTGACATATAAACAATGGGATACCGGCACCTGATGCCCCATAATGGGGCCTGTAACTTGGGAAGCAGGGGTCCCCGAGGCTGAAATCAATGCGGTTCAGCTTAGGAGACTCCTGCTCCCGCACACTATTATTAAAAATAATCTGCTATGGTAATGAATTATTGTTTATTGATATTTGTGTTTGGATACTAGTGTAGATGTGCAGGGGGTCTCTAGAACTGAACCGCGTTGGTTTCAGCCTCGGGGAACCCTACTTCATGAGATACAGGCCTTGTTATGGGGTGCCGGTATCCCCCTGCAGAATTTAAATGTTCTGGTCACATGACGCGGAAGCTTTAAAAGTACAGTACAGGGGATTCCGGCACCCCATAACAGGGCCTGTACCTCTTGAAGTAGGGGGTCCCCAAGGCTGAACCAACGCAGTTCAGCTCAGTAGTCCCCCTGCTCATCTACACTATTATTCCATATAATATTTGTACAGCACGATCGCCTGTAAGAGCCGTGCATGGGGACGCTGCAGTTCTTACAGGCTGCTTTTTTTCTATCAGCCATCGCGCTATATAACTTTAAGCGCGATAGCAGGGGGAAAAAAAGGTGCTCGCGCGATATAGCATTTTTTGGTTCGGCAGGGCCAAAACGCGCCAAGCTGCCATAGTGAATAGTGCATTTGACTTCACCCTTTACGCGCCCGAGCAAAATGTTTCCATTTCAGCGCAAAAAATCAGAGCTTAGTGAATCCTCCCCCCTGTATCCGGCCACTGGGACACAGTTGAGAAGGAGCTAAATGAGAATCAAAGTGTTTTAAAGGATCAAATCCTTATAAAGTAACATTATGTTTCAATTGCATTGCTATGTAATAGCTAGGTGTTTTTTCCCAGTTTTGCAAGAATCTTTGATAGCTGTCAAACCTAATTGTAATTATCTCTTTGATATAGTACCTTGACAGGTACAAAACACATCAGAGTATTTTCACTGGAGATGTTTGTTTTTTCATTTTATTAAACTTTTTTCAAACGAATATTACGTCCAGTGTTTCTCTTACCGGTTTCTGCCGTGCTATGCTTTTTCTCTCACCTGCAAGTAGGAACACGCAAACAACAGGACAGGATTTCACAGCCAATTCAGACCACATCAGAAACTCCAAGGTTGCGAGTTTTCTTGTACACTGATACAAGATAGTGTATGTACAGTTTTCTTAATTATTACCTATTTGGGTTGGTTTTGGCCAGTGTGTGACAGTGGGGGAATTTTCAGTGGGGTGTGTGCTGGTCACGATTGGCACCAGGGACACACCTTGCAGTCTATCTTCCCTCCCTGTGTATATATTGTTTTATTTTGTGTCCACATATACATGGGCTTTATAAACATTAATGTAACACTTGCAAATCTGTTGTTTCATGAAATACTTTATTTTTCAATATCTACATTGGATGTCTATTTTTAACTTTTGATTTCTCTGCATCTTGGCAGCACTGGAGATGGGTCAGGTTCCCACACTTCGTTGAAATCTAATGCAATGTGGGTGCAGCGCACAGCAAGAGAGAGAGAGAAGCAGGTCTGGCAGAAAAATAATCACTTTAATGGGAAGCCATAAAACATCAAGAATTTTGCAGCCCTTCTACGCGTTTCGTGCAGGTTATGCACTTTATCAAGAAGACTTCTTGATAAAGTGCATAGCCTGCAAGAAACACGTAGAAGGGCTGCAACCCTCGATTTTTATGGCTTCCCATTAAAGTGATTATTTTTCTGCCAGACCTGCTTCTCTCTCTCTCTCTTGCTGTGCGCTGCACACACAGTGCATTGGATTTCTCTGGACTTGGACACAGCTGCACGCTTTGGGGAGAGCTGCTGGGGACTTGTGAGTACTCATACCTAGGGCCAACCCAATGAGGAGGGGGAGGTATTTCTGTATGCGTATCCCCCACCTTCAGGGTGTTCTAGAGCCCCTCTTTAGGTTTAAGTACATTTGAATTATTACTACATTAATTATATACCCAGTGTGCTCTTTCCCTTTCATGAATGGACTATATTTTGGGATAGGACCAAGCATTGGAGCATCAGCTCTCCTTTACATGTATCACACACTTCGCTGTCAAACCTAATTGTAGAAACAATCAATGGTGTTTTGGTTTTGGACAGAAAAAATGTTACATATTTTGGTTTTACCAAAAAATTCAAATGATTTTGATTTGAGAATTTTTTTAAATGGTGTACAAAACACAAACTTCAAAGTTTTGCAACCAAATGCAACCATTTTATGTAAAAAAGTCTTTTCTTGGTTTTGGCTCGTATTTTGACCTGATTATAATTTATTTTCCAAATACAGGTACAGCCGCGGCCCCTTTTATTCTCCAACATCACCGCATTTTTCCGGATTTTTTTTCAAATGCCACGCACTTCACCGCGTTCATGCCGCATTCTGACCGCATTCATACTGCATTAATGTTGCATTCACAGCCGTGGTTGATGCGCGGTTGATGTGTTTATTGATAATGGTTTGGATTTAATTGGTTGCAGTTCTTCGTGTATCCGCCAGATGGCAGATATTCATGAATTGTAATGCGCATGCACTTCAGTAATGTGTCGACTTGCAAGTGTTTCGTTTAATACCACAGTGGTCTATTGTAAATTGGCCTTGGGCCTGAAGGAAGAAGTTACAACAATGTATCAATTTAGGCTTTTCATATTATAAAAAGACAAGCACCATTTCCGATCTTGTTATTGTCTTGAGAGTCCCACCATGAGTGCACAATTGCAGTCCGTGTTCCAAAAACCCGACAGAATGTACGCTTATTTAATATGGGCCGCGATTATTGCAACAGATGATAAGATGGCAACAGTTGTTCAAATTTATCAGTATTTTATCGAAAACTATGACTTTTACAAATTTTCGGCAGATCCTCATGTGTGGAAGCATGCATTAAGGAAAAAGTTATGTAGCGATCCATGTTTTTTTCGTATTGATCCCGATTTTATTGGAGGGTATTAGTGTGTATCACCGGGTTTTTCCCGTATCTATGATAATGCAGACGGCAAAAGGCGAAAGGTCGTGTTAAAACCAACTAAGAAACTTCAGTCGCTGGCAAGCAATGCGCCAGCACCAGCACCGGCTTCCAATAACGGTCCGACCATCAGTGACAACACTTGCTGTCTGTCTCCACACGGATACCTGCAGCCTGAGCCGGATTTCGCGTACAGTTTCGAGCAAGCTTGCATGTACCTAAGCGATTTCCAGCCTCATCAGCTGACTACAGGTGTAGTAGTCCCGCTGTCACCTGTCAACGTATATCGCTTTGTGTAACAATGCCTGCACATTGCTGAATCGGATTTAAAAAACCACGTACCAGAGTCTACAGTTTAGTGGCCGTTGTTATTGATTAGGGTAGAATACCTGAAACAGTATGCTGATGTTTTCAGACCGTATACAATACTTTTTTTTTATATATACTGTATAATAAACCTGAGAAAATAAAAAGTATGCATTTATTCTACATGTATTCCAGTACATATGTGTATTCTATACCCGTACAGCATGTATTCTGCAGCAAAGGAAAAACCTTTTTTCAACGTGTATTGAGAACTGAGTCTATTGTCTATTCATTCACTATTCAACATCTGAAAGAAAGGACTCCACTCTAATCAATCACTTATATCCTTTTATTCACATTGATTTTGTTTTGTTATATTCACAATTGTTTATTCACATTATCTTTGTACACATGTGCCAGGTTTCATTTCTATATTTGTATTTGTATATTTATTTACAAATACTGTACAATGTAAAAACATTTTAAGTGTACAGCAATTCAAAACATCAACAGGTGTATGGTTTACTGCTAGTGAAAACATTTATGTACAGAAAGTCAAAACATTTACAGTAGGATGGTGTACAGAACAGTCAGTCAGGCCTGCACAACTCCAGTCATCGAGGGCTGCAAACAGGCCCGGTTTTCAGGATAACCTTGAAAAACGGGCCTATTTGCGGCCCTCGGGGACTGGAATTGTGCAGGTCCTGTGTGTACAGTAATTAAAAACATTTCTTTATAAATACAAGTTAAAACATGCTACATCTCCTTTATTAAAGTACAGAAAGTTCAAAACATGTACAGTACAGGACAACAGTATGGTGTTATTAAAAAAAATTCTTTATTCATAAAATATACAAAACGCAACATCTCCTTTATTAAAGTACAGAAAGTCAAAACATTTACAGTAGGATGGTGTACAGAACAGTCAGTCAGGCCTGCACAACTCCAGTCCTCGAGGGTCGCAAACAGGCCCAGTTTTCAGGATAACCTTGAAAACCGGGCTTGTTTGCGGCCCTCGGGGACTGGAATTGTGCAGGTCCTGTGTGTACAGTAAGTAAAAACATTTCTTTATTAATACAAGTTAAAACACGCAACATCTCCTTTATTAAAGTACAGAAAGTCAAAACATTTACAAAAACATTTACAAACAATAAACAACAGTAGAACAGTCACGCAAATTCGATCCCCACTAGATTGTCCTTCCAGGGCCGATGCCTTGTATGGTGCAAAATGCCATTAATGGAGTCTCGAACGCTTTTCATTAAAGGATCTGTCATTGAAAAATGGCGCCGCAATTCCTCCACAATAGTCCTTCTTAAATTTTCAGGAAGCGCCCTTTTTTCGTGATTTCCTTCATAGTTCACTTTGTAGGCCCACTCGCAGTACACCAAGTAGGACACGTGGTGTTTAAAAATTAACATGGCATACTTGTGGGGTAAACCAGCACTCATCACCCTATACTTCTCCCTGAGTGCCGGTTGCAGCTCGCGCAGGATGATGTCGGGCACCATATCGATGCAAGCGTATGCAGATTGGGTTCTGGGAGCGGGTGTTCTTCTGTGAGCGGGTGTGCTTGTGGCGACAGGCGAGGGTAGGTTGTCTGGGAGGAAGCTTTCCTCCTGTCTTGGTCGCTGTGTTGTCTCCTGGCGTGGTCTTGACTGGGTTGCCATGTTATCCTCCTCCTCAACGGCATACATGTACACAAAATCTTCTGGTGGAGGGGGTGCGCTTGGTGTTGGAAGGTGGTCGAAGGTCACATTCATCAGATCCATGCCACCCTCCTGCTCCGGTGTCGAGAATACAGGGGCATGAACACTGAGCAAATTATGTATCCCCGCTATGTCAGACTCTATCTTCTCCATCCGTCGATCCATCTTCTCCACCCGTTGATCCATCTTCTCCATCCGTTGATCCATCTTCTGCATCCGTTGATCCATATTTAGCATGGTCTCCAGAAGCAGATCTATCTTTACCAGCACAGTAGAGTTCCCGGGGATATCCACACTTAACCCATTCAGCATGCGGTCTAAAGAGCTGGTTCTTGTGCAAGGATGGAGGAGGTGACCTGTGGATTTCCGGGAGAGGAGAAGTGGCAGCATCGTCGAAGAGAGATGGAGAAAGCGACCTGTGGATTTCCGGGCGAGAAGTGGCAGAGTCGTCTAAGCGTAATGGAGAAAATGACCAGTGGATTTCAGGGGCACCAGCGGCAGCGGCATCGAAGAGCAGTGGCGAAGATGGGCTGTGGGTTTCCGGGAGAGCGGCGGCAGCGTCGTGGACGAGTAGTGGAGAAGATGGGCTGTAGATTTCCAGGAGAGCAGCGGCAGAGTCGTCGAAGTGTATTGGAGGAAGTGGTCTGTGGGTTCAATGGGTTGGCTGCAATTTCTTTTGCGTTGAGTCTACATCACCGTATTTCTTCTTGACATAATAAGGCTTACGTGTTTTAAAACCCTTAGCCTTTGGGGTCAGCAGAAGGTTTTCTTTATTGGCCTTAGCCTGTCACTTTGGCCTTGGCTTGGAAATTGCTCCTGCCTTTCGCTTTTTCTGAATGACAGGCACGGCAGAGGCGAGTGTGTTCCTGCGTCCGTAGAATCGGGGTTGATCCATGGAAGCAGATGGCACAATGCAGTATCTGGACAAGGCCAAGTTCAGATAAAGATCATCGAGTGGTGGGCTATGCAAAGTGTGTAACCTTTTATGCATGGCGACGAGGTACAGGTGTTGAAAGTGGGCGTACTCTAATGTGAGTCATTAACGTATAAATACACCATCCATTTTGTGGATTCACTGCACATTGAATACACATTGACTAAACATCGAATATACATTCTTGTGTTTGTATTTCTTTCCACTCGCAGCCTCTTAAAAAGATTTCAAAGGATCTCAGCATGAGAATTAAGGAGATGTACACGAGCGGACACTGAATTGCAGATATCCAACGCTGGTTAGCTGCTTCTGGCCTAGTTGTGCCATCACCCACCGTGTGCTATCATGCACACGGAAAAACCAGACAACGCACGAGGACACCAACGGTAACTAACGCGTAAGTATATTTATATAACTATATAATACAATAATATATAATATATTGCTGCATATTAATAGAACTATATATTGTGTAGATCTCTCTAATTTTATAGTTATTTTGGTATATTTATATAACAACAGTATATATATTGTTTATATTGCTGCATATTAATAGAACAATATATTGTGTAGATCTATCTCATTGTATACTATTTTTACAGCAAATGATGTGCTGTGCTTGTGGCCTACTGCACTGTAACTTACCAGATTGTTGTTTTTCTGTACATTGTAGGGAGACAACTCTTCTGGTCGACAAAATAAGTGAAGAGAATGATGAGAAGAGTGCATTAAGGGTCAAATACACTCTGCAGCAAAATCACAATCTCACTGTATCCGAGACCAGCATAAAGAAGATGAGACGCAGAATTGGATGGAAATATGGACGTGTGAGGTTAGTACTGGACAGTACAGGAGGTAAAAGTATTGTTTAAGAAACTGTACTGTACCTATAAAATTATTTATTCCTTGTCATTACAGAGCGTACCCTATGATAGGGGATGTTAACAAAATCAAGAGAGTGGTCCAGGCCCAGGCATGGATCGACAATGGAGAAACTTTCCAGGATTGCATCTTCACTGACGAGTCTACTGTTTCGCTGGAGAGATTTGCCACCTTTGCATTCCACAAAAAAGGCCGCATATCTATGAAGCCGCATCCAGAACACCCAGTGAAGATGCATGTGTGGGGTGCCATCTCTAGGCGTGGACCAGGAGGCATCGTCATCTTTGAAGGTACAGTAAAATGTATGTCACACGCTTGTACCTTACGCACTATACTGTACTAGTGTGCAGTTTTTTGAGCACTTTTCTTTTCTTATTATAGGAATCATGAATAAAGCTTTCTTCCAAGAGAAAATTGTGCCTGAGATTGTGGAATACATCACACGTGAGTTCCCGGATGGTCACCCTTTCTACCAGGACAACGATCCGAAGCACACCGCGTCAACAGCGCATATCCTTGAGCGCGGTATCAACTGGGTGAAGATGCCAGCGGAATAAGTGCGGTAACCGTGTCTCAATTTTTCCCACTGTTTTTACTGTATACTGTATCTCTTAAACTATTTGTCCTTTTTTTCCCCCTCCAATGACAGATCGCCAGACTTCAATCCTATCAAAATGGTCTGGCATCAGCTGAAGGACCATATACGAGAAGTCGTGAAACCCTCCAAAAAGAATGAGTTGGCGCAAGGCATACTGAGTTTTTGGAACAATGTACTCACCGTGGAATGATGCAATAAATATATTGACCATATTGCGACTGTGTTGCCCATTGTGATTGAGCGTAATGGGCAAGCATCAGGAAGGTAGTATGGTATAGTACTGTACTGTAGTATTGTAAGTACCGTATGATACAGGTAAGTATGGCACAGATTTTTTCTTTCCTAGTAGTCAGAGTATACAGTAGTTCCAGTATAGACTAGTTTGATAGTACTAACTGCATACTGTACTCCAATATGGAGTAGCTATACAGTACACAACACAATAATACAGTATGCACCAACAGTAACTGCTCAATTTTTTTCTTTCCAGAGAAAGCAGCACCAGCCATCTGGTTACAAAGTATTTAACAGTAGTCAGAGTATACAGTAGTTCCAGTATAGACTAGTTTGCCAGTACTAACTGCGTACTGTAGTCCAATATGGAGTAGCTACAGTATACAGTACACAATGCCATAATACAGTATGCACCTAACTGCTCAATTTATTTATTTCCAGAGAGAGCAGCACCAGCCATTTGGTTCCAAACTATTTAACAGTAGTCACAGTATACAGTAGTTCCAGTATAGACTAGTTTATTTATTTTTTATTTATTTATTTATAAAATATTTTACCAGGAAGTAATACATTGAGAGTTACCTCTCGTTTTCAAGTATGTCCTGGGCACAGAGTAAAACAAAATAATACATGGTTACAAATACAGTTACATAGATGAACAAGGTATACATTATATACAAGACATTGCATGCACAGTTAAAGAAAATATATATTATGAGCGTATGAAACAGTTACAGACCAGATTAAAGTGTGAGACAGCCTTAGATTTGAAAGAACTTAGACTGGTGGTGGATATCAGAGTCTCTGGTAGGTTGTTCCAGTTTTGGGGTGCACGGAAGGAGAAGGAGGAACGTCCGGATACTTTGTTGAGTCTTGGGACCATGAATAGTCTTTTGGAGTCTGATCTCAGGTGATAGGTACTGCATGTGGTAGGGGTGAGGAGCTTGTTCAGGTAGCTGGGTAGCTTGCCCAGAAAGTATTTGAGGGTGAGACAGGAAAGGTGAACTTTGCGCCTAGACTCTAGTGATGATAAATCTAGTTCTTTGAGCATTTCGCAGTGATGTGTGTTGTAGTTGCATTGGAGAACAAAACGACAAATTGAATTGTAGAGGGTGTCAAGTTTGCTAAGGTGGGTTTGAGGAGCCGAGCCATATACTATGTCTCCATAGTCAATAATTGGCATTAGCATCTGCTGTGCAATACGCTTTCTGACCAGGAGACTTAGGGAGGATTTGATCCTGTAAAGTACCCCTAGTTTGGCATAGGTCTTGGTTGTCAGGGTATCAATGTGCATCCTGAATGTTAAGTGGGAGTCAAACCATAAGCCCAGGTATTTAAAACTAGTGACAGGTGTTAGGGTGGTGGTAGCGTTGGTTCTAATCAGGAGCTCAGTCACTGGAAGCTTTACAAATTTAGTCTTGGTCCCAAATACCATTGTTACAGTCTTGTCAGTGTTTAAAAACAGTTTGTTTTGGGAAATCCAGTTTTCGAGTCTCAAAAAGTCAGACTGAAGTATGTGTTGAAGGTCAGAGAGGCTATGGCTGTGTGCATACAGGATTGTGTCATCTGCATACATGTGTATTGAGGCTTCCTTACAAGCTGTGGGAAGATCATTAATGAACACTGAGAAGAGTAGGGGCCCCAGAACAGAGCCTTGCGGTACACCACAGGTGATATCCAGGGGGTTGGAGTTAGAGCCTGAGATGGACACATGTTGGGATCTTCCTGATAGGTAGGACTGAAACCAGTTTAAAGCATGTTTCCCTATTCCAGAGCTCTGGAGTTTGTTAAGCAGGATAACATGATCAACTGTGTCAAAAGCCTTTGCAAAATCTAGGAATACTGCACCAGTGAGTTGTCCCCGTTCAATTCCACACTCGATTTCATTGCAAACTTTTAGCAGGGTAGTTACGGTGGAGTGTTTGGGACGAAACCCAGACTGGAATTGGCTAGGGAAATTTGTCTTGGTGTAGAAATCGCTTAATTGGGAGTGGACACATTTTTCCATAACTTTGGATAGAATTAGGAGAAGTGAGATTGGCCTGTAGTTTGAGACAGTGTTTTTGTCCCCACTTTTGAAGATTGGGACAACTCTGGCAGTTTTCCAGGTCTTAGGGATATGGCCTGCAGACAGGATAGAGTTGACTATGGACGCAATTGGTTTGGCAATGGCTGGGGCACCAAGTCGTAGGAACCTAGATTGTAGTAGTTTGACAGTACTACACAGCACACAATGCCATAATACAGTATGCACATAACTGCACTAATTTTTTGTTTTCTTGTCTTTTCAGAAAAAAAGGATGGACTGGGGAAGAGGGGGTATCGTGTAAAGTCTGTGAACTGTTTGTACAGTTAAGTGTACAGTATCTAAACGGCAGTCATGATGTACACAAAACCTCTCCTCTCTCAATGAACTACTGTACTGTACACAGAATGAGGAAGAAGATAAAGAGGGGAAAAATTATATTACTATATATATATATTATTATATATATTATTAATTAATATTATTATCAATGTGCATTATTCATGATTATCCACCGGCCCTCAATTTCCATCTGACAGAAGAACTTAATGAAAACTGCATTTTGTATTATTCATGATTATTTTTATATTTGTTTTTTTTGTTCCTGATAAAATAAAATAAATATTTATTTACATTCATGATAATCATAATCATTGACAACAACCTCCCCCCACCTATACCAAAGAAAAAGAAAGAATGACAAAAAGTGGTAATTTAGTGCATCAACAACATGAATCAGATAATGGTTTTTTAACTCTCAATTCTCACAGTGCTGTGCAAATCAGATTTACATATCAAATTCGAGAAGGGATTTTCAAAAGCGTTACCGTAAACAAAGCCTCAAAGGGTTGGGGGCGGGGGGGATGGGTGAGTCATGCGCAGTAATCATCAGCTAGCTCCCATCCCAAAGAGGATTACACGCAGGCGCAGCAGAGAGGTGATGCTCGGCTAGGGACGGATTAAAAACAGAATGGCAAGCTTCAGAAACTGAATCACTCTGTAGAGGTGTCTGTCGATAAGAGTTTCAAATCCTTGAGCGAGCCTTGTGTGTGTGCGTGGGGGAGGGGGGTACAGGGTACAGCTGCATGAAGGATTAGCTGTACTGCAGTTCAAAGAAATGGCATATTTTCAAAAGGCAGTTTATCATAATAATTTGATCCCTACACCCCCAAATACAGTACATAAAAAGCACACAAATCAACCATGTGCAGTCAAACGCACAGGGTCGCAGTCAAAAGCTACAGCACAGATTGAATATCGTAATATCAAGTTGGTCTAGGCAGGTTTGTGAAGAAAATAAAAATAAAAAATGAGGAGAGAAAAAAAAATTTTTTTTTTGGTCACTCACTCTTGAACTTTGCAAGCAAGCAGTGGTGAATTTACAGGTGCATGCGCAGTAATCATCAGCTATCAAGCAGGAATGTGATTGAAACCAGAAAGACACACATTCAAAGGAATGGTGTGGGAGAGGTGTACTGCACTGTAGATAAGATAAGAAGTTGAAATACTGCAGTGCAGTAAATTATCTTGTGTGTGTGTGTGTGTGGGCGAGTGAGGGGAGAGCGCTGTATATGCCGAAATGTGATACTGTTACAGCACACGCCTATGCGTTTCAACAATTTTCAAATGAGACATACAGCACTGCAAATGCATGTATAAATATGCAAATTTACAATTACTGCGCTCACACACGCAGACTGTGTACTGACGTAGGTTGAACTGCTAAAGTATTAGACTTCCAAGACCACAGCTCGCGAATGCCCCCTGAGTTTTTAGACGGTATTGCAGTATTGCAGACAGTGATAATAAAATGCTAATATTACGAGCGCTAAAATACCGCAATACACTCCGGACCAAAAAAAAAACGCATCTGCCCGCGGTTATCAAAGTTGCGCCGATTCGGCCGCATTAGGATAAAGGCGGGCGACACTGTATGAACACCAAATCCTTACACTGCTTTACACAGAGTTCGAATCACACGCCAAATCCGCATAAAATACTTTTATATAAATCAAACAATGGGGGCTATACTGTAGTTAAATGTATTGTAAAATATAGAGAGACCAACTACTGCAAGGTTTTATGTTGGCATCTGCACAAAATTTAATAAATCTGTTGATCAAACCTTAGGACAGGGGAGTATTTGCCAAGTCAGATTTTACTGGGATCTTTAACAAAACTAAAATAAAAAAAGTGATACAAAAGTTGTAATTTTATAGTTACAGTACCACCCTTGAAAAAGAAAAAAGTAGCACTAACCACTAACCTAATAACTAATAATGGAGTGCTATTAATTGTGTCAATGTGACTTATAATAACCTCTAATAGTGAAAAAACAACAAGGTAGTTAGTTATTGTCCCATAAAGATTAATGGGAAAATACCCATCCAGTCCAGCAGCTTGAGTCCAAAGAGAGAGTTCCACGTCCCTCCAAATACAAGTTGTAGAATAAAGGGGATGTCCTCCGGCGCGTAGACTCGGGTAACCAATTCAGACATGGAAAAAAGCAGAAGAAAAACACAGCAGTGTATTACTGAGCACAGGTATTAGGCGTCCACTAGATATTTGGGACAATTACAGATTCTGTAGTAAGTTGTGCATCAGGTGAATAATTTTTTTTGCAATAGTACCACCTCTAAAGTTCTACCTGAGGCATGTGGGCCTGAAGACCTGAAAGCTACTGTAGCTTGATAAATTGTTATTCAAAATGCCCCCATAACCTCCTACTCTATGTCATGGCAAAAAAGTTTGATGCAGGTTTTTAGTCAGAGGATTTTATGCTACTGTAAATCAGACGTGACAGAATTTTCACACATACAGTATAGAAAGGAAAAAGGTGATGCCCCAGATTTTTATTTTTATTATTATTTTATTATATAATATGCATTTAGTGACTCCTTTTATATCCACTCCCCCAATCACAAGTTGGTGCATATTGGGTAAAAGATGTGAACGAAACCTTAAGTCTGGCTACATTTGAACTTTGATAAATTTACACTTAAGGGCACCTATCCTTATTGCCTCTCTAACCTTCCATTTTCTGCCAAAAAGTTAAACTGTAATGCTTCGTACATTGCCCCTAAATGCTGAACTAGGATTGAGTGTATTCCTATTAATCATTTTTTTTAAACATACTGTATGAGTTGGATGTTTCAATCAGTCACTTAATGCAAATACAATAAATTATGTACTTACCCTGCACTTTCCATTGCTGTTTTCTTTTGTGAGAAGAGGTTTTCTGGTAAAGTATTTTCAATGGTGCTGAGAATCTGTATAGTGGGATCTCCCAGAGATATCTTCAAAAATCCAGGTAGAGCGTGGGAGAGTACAAAAAGAACAGAAACACAACTGAGTGCAGATGAAAGTATAAGATGACTTTACAGTATTTTGGGTCTTGGCTCTTATGATATTCCTATTCACGATGTGGCAGGTAATAAAAGGTACGTCACAATCTCAAGCAAGCTTGTTTTTGGGAGTCAGGAAGTTGGAACCTCAGTCTGTAGAAGAAAAAAAAGGGACCATAGCGCAGATCAAAAATATTCAACTTTATATGTTTAAAAGATAAAAAAACGCACTGACATTGTGTGCAATATAAAACAGCACGTAACACTATTGTGTGTAAAAAAATTGATTGCTTGATAGTCTCACTGCCACCTCTCCGTCTCGTCTCTCTGGTAGTGCTGGAACAGGGTCCCTGATGTACTGTGTACTTCCCCCAGCTGCTGGCGTCTCCTCCGTGACCTCATGCCTTGTCCTGGAGTGTTTGCACGCGATGGGTCTGTACTGATCTCCCACAGGCCATCACTGCATTAGATTTCATCCAGAGAAAGGATTAACACCCCGAAACATTGTACCCTGTCGATCTTATCTTTTTGGACAACCTGTTGCAACCTAGTGGTGTCTGTATGCCCTGCATCTGACCTGAGCAAGATTGTGATGATATTAATAAAAGTTTTATTTCTTCTCATACTTCTCATGCTTTCTTAGGCCCAGATCCACAGAGGTCTGTTAACTCAGTGCTAACAAGACGTTACCAAAATCATGAATGGAAAGCTCATTATATGCAAAAGAATGTCCATTGTATATACAGTATCATTAGAATAGGCAAAAACCATGCTAAGTGAGCACTGCCTTGCATTAGATTTAAATAACATAACTCTGTCTTACCTAAAGACAGTGTTACTCACCTCTAGACCCTCAAATATGTGAGCGAGAGAGACTCTTCTTTGCTAATGTCCCAAGGTACTAAAATATATTAACCCCTTCAGTGGCAATACTATTTACTTGCCACCTGCGTAGTTAAATGGATTTTCAACTTTAAGTATACATTTATTTAAGTATTATTGTAAGAGATGTGTGCAGAGGTACATTTAATGGAGACCGATTAGGGTGAAATGATATCTTGGCTTTATTGCGTCTGTTCCTTAAACAAGGAAAAACATACAAAATTATGGCTTACTCCACTTTAGAAAATAACTAAACCTTTATTCCAGCCCTTTCTAACTGGGTGGGTAGCTAAGCTGGTTACCACCCTAAACATATATATAAATAAATACACGCGGTTCGCGGTCAGCACGCGCACGCGCCAAATCACCTTTTGGCTTCCGGGATACATCCCACACCTGCTTCCACCTTCCGGACAGCCAATCACAGCCAGACTTACTTCTGAGTCTCCTTACAGTCTGCAGGATTTTGGACCTTACCTCCTATATATGTTCAGCCTGCCCTCTGGCAAATCGGCTGAGCATAATCATTTCTTTGTGCGAAGTGCTTACTGCAATTCCTGCCTCCTTGTCTTGTCCTGTTGTTCTGGTTCCTGACTCTGTTCTTGTTTGACCTTGGCACTCATCTGGATTCTGCTCTTCTCTACTCCTGACCCCGGTTTACCAATGACGATCTGCACCTCACCAACCCCGACTAAGGCATCGTACCAACAACGATCCGCACCTCTCCAATCCCGACTTCGAAAAAGTACCTACGACGATCCGCACTTCTCCAACCCCGACCTCGGCAAGTACCTTTGGCCATTCGGATCTCTCCAACCCTGACCCACCTACCTCAACCAATCTACACTCCAGAGGTGTCCTCGCCGCTGGAGGTTGGTGTTTAAGCAATCCCCACCTCGGCCCCGCAGTCACGCCTTGTTTGTGGTGAGCACTCCGTTACAGTATGCTCACCGCCGCAAAGATTGACCCTGCTGAGGTGGGGCGAGTCTTGAGCACGCACGCCAGCATGTTCTCCAAAATTGAAAAATACTTGGAACAAAATGACCGACGCATGGACTTACTGCAACAGAACCTCCTGTCTCTTACCGACCAGACGGGAGCCCCTTCTAGTCCTGTCCCTTTGGGGCCTTCTGCTGCTACCCAAACTTCTGTGCCCATAACCTCAACATCAGAACCCCAACTCCCTATACCCAGTCATTATGGTGGTGACCCACATGGGTGCCGGGGCTTTTTGAACCAATGTTTCATCCAGTTCGAATTAATGCCTTCTCGATTTATTTCTCAAAGATCCAGGGTGGCGTACATTATTTTGCTACTCATCTATGACACCCTGGCCTGGGCCTCACCCATCTGAGAACGGAGATCAGATCTCACTCAGGATATCGGATAATGTACCAGGGAGTTCCGCAGAGTCTTCGACACGCTACTTCTTCTCTATTCCACATTTCCCAGGGAAATCCCTCAGTTGCTAGATACTGTCCCGGCCAGCTTTATGCTAAAGCTTGCCGAGATAAATGCGGGGCTTTTTTCCGATTTGAACGGAGTTTCCCGTGCGGCGGCTGCTTCAACAGATAAGCGCTAATGGCACTTATCATTGAAAGCGCCCGCGGTGCGGGAAAACTAAAAGAAAAAGCCACGCGCCGCCGCGTTTTAAAAAAACCCACGGAGAAAGCCGCATGAGACTAAAGGCGGCCGCCACTGTATGCCCTTGAGTTCCGCACTATTGCTGCCTAGACTGGATGGAACAATGAGGCTTTGTCAGCCGCCTTCTGGCAGGGTCTCTCTGAGGTTTTAAAGGACGAGCTCTCTGCACTTGAATGCCCTACCGCCCTATGTATTCGCGTTGACCAACGATTGCAGGAGAGGAGATCTGAAAGATCCCGTCACTGGCAGGTCACCCCGAGATTCCATTCTCTCCATGCCGGCACAGCTGGACAGCTTCCGCCAGATATCCAGGAGCCCATATAACTTGGTGGCAATAAGTTGTCGTCACGTAAGAAACAGTGCTGATGCAATGCCAGTCTCTGCCTGTACTGTGGCAATCCCGGGCATCAGGTACTCAATTGCCCCCACAAGTCGGGAAACGCCAACTCCCAGTGAGGTCCAGGGGAATCACATTGGGAACACTTTCTCCCATACCAAAGAGAAAACATTGCCAACCAGGATCTTAGTACCCGTTACGCTGACCGGCGAGAACTTTCACACCACCGCTCTAGCCTTCGATGATTCCGGCTCGGGAGGCAATTTCATTGACCAGGGCTTCGCCGAGAGGAACAACATCTCCCTCGTTCACAAGAAATGCCCTGTTGGGTTGGAAGCTATTGATGGCCGACTGCTGCAACCAGCATTCATCTCCTTACAGACCACTCTCTTTCGATTATGGACAGGTGAGGACCATACGGAAGAAATCCAGCAGGAGGCCATCCATACCCCATCAGTCAACGTGATTCTTGGTCTTCCATGGCTCCAACTTCACAACCCACGTATATATTGGACTGACACAGAACCTTTCCTGTGGAGCACTTCATGTTCCAAAAACTGCGCCGTGCCCGTCAAAAGTATATGCAGGGTTTCTGCTCCGAAAGAAGAGAGGATAACTTTGCCTGTGCTTACGCCGAATTCTGCGATGTCTTTGATAAAGCACGATCAGAGGTACTGCCACCCCATCACTCATTTGATTGCCCCATCGACCTGCTACCCGGTTCAGTACCCCCTAGGGGAAGCTTCTATCCACTCTCCCTTCCAGAAACCAAAGACATGAAGGAGTATATTCATGAAAATGTACAAAAGGGGTTTATTCAGAAATCTTCTTCCCCAGCCGGAGCAGGCTTCTTCTTTGTTTTGAAAAAAAATCATTATTTGTGAAAAGAAGGACGGATCTCTACAACCCTCTATTGACTATAAAGGTCTTAACAAGATCACCATCAAGAATCATTATCTCCTACCATTGATTTCAGAACTCTATGACCTCCTCCAAGGGGCCACCATCTTCACCAAATTGGACCTGCTATGGACCTTCAATTTTGTAAGAATTCGCCAGGGTGATGAGTGGAAGACGGCCTTCAATACACGAGATGGCCATTATGAGTACCTCGTCATGCCTTTCGGTCTCTGCAACGCCCCTGCCATCTTCCAGGACTTCGTTAACGAGAACTTCAGAGATCTGCTCAACCAGTATATTATTGTCTATTTGGATGACAATGATTTTTTCCATGTCTTTACAAGAACATGTGGGTCATGTCAAACAGGTACTTCTACGTGAAAACCATTTGTTCGCCAAACTGGAAAAGTGTCAGTTCCATCAAACCACCACAGCCTTTTTGGGAAACATCATCTCTGGCACTGGCCTCACCATCCAGCTAAGGTGAAAGCGGTCCTGGATTGGCCTCGTCCCACAACTCTAAAGGCTGTACAACACAACCTGGGCATCGCAAATTACTACCACAGTTTCATTCAGAATTTCTCTTCTGCAGTAGCCCCCATTATGGCTCTAACGAAAAAAGGTGCGGATCCTTTTTCATGGTCGCCGGCAGCTACCCAGGCCTTCGATCATCTGAAAACCGCCTTGGTTTTGGCACTTATCCTCATACATCCAGACCCCAACCTGCCATTCACCTTAGAAGTGGATGCATCTGACGTTGGGTCCGGAGCCATTCTGTCACAGAGAAGGACCCCCGAAGCCAGACTCCATCCATGTGCTTTTTATATAAAAAAAAAAATCTCCAGCTGAGCAAAATTATGACGTAGGTAACCAGGAACTTCTAGCCATCAAGTTGGCCCTAGAAGAATGGAGACATCTTCTAGAAGGCACGAGAATCCTATTACCATCCTGACCGACCACAAAAACTTGCTCTACCTCCAAGGCGCTCAATGCCTAGGGGCTCTTTCTTACCGGGTCTTTCTTACTGGGCTCGAGGAATGTGAAGGCCGATGCCCTCTCCCGTCAGTTTCAGTGGATGACAAGACCGGGGAGCGACAGGAAACTATACTCCCCTCTAAATGCATACTTTCCACTAATACTTTAAATGCCTTGGAAAATATTGTACAAGACCAGTCACCCATCCCTGAAGGTCTCGAAGTTCCAGAGGGTCGATTTTTATACAGCACCACCTTATCGGAGGAAGGTACTAGAAAGGGGTCATTCTTCCAAATCATCGGACATCCAGGTTCTTGGAGAATCACCAAATTTTTGGAGAGGACCATTTGGTGGCCCATCATGCAGAGGGACATTAAAGAATTTGTTGCTGCGTGCTCGATATAAGACTCCCCGGAACAAACCACCAGGACTTCTTCAACCTCTCCCCATCCCGAACCATCCATGGGACCACCTTTCCATAGACTTCATAGTAGAATTATTGGTTTCTAAAGGGATGAACACCATCTTAGTAGTGGTAGACCGCTTCTCCAAGCAAAACCACTTTATTCCGTTGAAGGGTCTTCCCAACGCTCCCAAACTGTCAGATGTCTTTGTTAAGGAAATTTTCTGTCTCCATGGGGTTCCACAGCTCATAGTTTCCTAGCGAGGGTCACAATTCATCTCTAAGTTCTGGCACTCTTTCTCTCAGCAATTAGGTATCTCACTGCATTTTTTCTCGGGTTACCACCCTCAAACCAATGGTCAGACAGAGCAAATCAACCAGTCATCAGAGCAATACATTCGTTGTTTTGTCTCAGACACCCTGGATAACTGGACTGACCTTCCCTGGGCCGAGTTCGCGCACAATAATCTGCGCAGTGAATCCACTATGGAGTTGCCCTTCTTCATCAATTATGGGTTTCACCCATCTCTTCTATCCATCGCCACACCCAGATCTGGGGACCGGCACCAGACACCAGAATTCGTTGGTTACAGAACTCTTGGAAGCGAATTCAAGGGAATTTTAGGAGGGCAACTTCCAGACAGAAAACACAAGCAGACCGTCATCAACGGAGGATTCAAGAATACAGCCCGGGAGACAAGGTGTGGTTATCATCAATGAATATTTGCCTCAAGGTTCCTACTCTCAAATTTGCACTGGGGGTTCATCGGACCCTTTTCCGTTGTGGAAGAAGTCAACCGCCTACGACTCCCTTCCTCTATGAGAATTCTGCCTGTGTTCCACACATCACTGCTTAAACCGGCTATGCAGGTTCCTCATTTCCTCGACTCGCCCTCATCTCTGGGTCCTCTCCTCATGCAGGACCAACAGGAGTTTGAGGTACAATACAACTTGGACTCCAGGATCTCCAGAGGAGCTCTTCAATATCTTGTACACTGGAGGGGATTTGTCCCCGAGGTACGTTGCTGCATACCTCGTCTACATGCCCCCCGGCTTGTCTGGCTCTTACATGCTAAATCCCCACACAAGCCTTCCTTGAGATGCCCGGAGGTCACTCCTGAGGGGGAGGGGTACTGTCAGGGTCCGCGATGTGCTTGGCATGTCTGCTACTCACCCCAAACTGCGACCGGGTGTCTTTCTGCTATCTCCTACTATGACGCCCCTCACTTCCTGCCGGTACCAGCTGCAAACCTAGGAGAGCGCTCGCACCCCGCTTTGCAGTGAATATGGTTCCTGCTGGCCCCGCCTCTAGGTTGCAGCCGTGCAGTGGCGTCACCGGCACGCAGCATTCACATGTGGTGGGCGGTCAGCGCGCACGTGCCGAATCACCTTTTGGCTTCAGGGATACTTCCCACACCTGCTACCAGCTTCCGGGCAGCTAATCACAGCCAGGCTTACTGCTGAGTCTCCTTACAGCCTGTAGACCATTGGACCTTACCTCCTATATATGCTCAGCCTGCCCTCTGCCAAATTGGCTGAGCATAATCATTTCCTTGTGTGAAGTGCTTACTGCGATTTCTGCCTCCTTGTCTTGTCCTTTTGTTCTGGTTCCTGACTGTTCTTGTTTGACCTTGGCTCTCATCTGGATTCTGCTCTTCTCTACTCCTGACCCCGGCTTAACAATGATGACCCCCACACCTCTCCAACCCTGACTAAGGCAAAAGTACCCCTTTTTATCATATATATATATATATATATATATATAAATATATATATATATATATATATAAATCTAAAATGAATAGACAATACCGTTCTGTGGCTAAGGATATGCTTTTATTTGTGCGAGTTTTCGAGATACACTGATCTCTTCTCCGGCGTGCAGTGCATATATTGTAGGAATTTTATCTGTGACTGAAACCTAACACCCCCCCCCCCCCCGTTTAGTATGTGATTTATGACTTGAAGTGTTAAATAGTCCCTGAATGTTAGTGATGTAAGAGTGTGTGTGTACTGTATAAATATAAATTGGTACGGAGCCTCCGTGTATGTAGCGCTTTACAAAAAGTGTGTGTGGAGTGGGAGTGTATATCAATGGTGTGGGTAGGTGTGGAAATGTAACAGGCTGTAGCATTACTAAAAGTGTGTGTAAATACTATGTGGTACCTATTGATATATAGGGATGGAATTACATAGAGTATGTGTAAGAGGCAGTTGTGTGTGTATATATATATATATATATATATATATATATATATATATATATATATACAGTGGCAGCAGAGTTTATTCTAACTCGGCCGCCACCGCAAAGTGCGGGCAGACGCGGCTTCCTTTTTTTTTTTTCTTCGACGTGCCGCGCGTCAGCCGGGCACCGGTCACATGCGCAAGGCATTCCGAAGACGCCAGGCATCCCCGAAGACAGTAAACACAAAAAACAAAACTGTGCGCTACTACCTAACTACCTATAAAGTTTAAATGTATAAATATATACAGTGCAGTGACTATACCATCAATTTAGTGATAAAAAAGTATAAAAAATTAAAACCACAACTCCCACAGTGAGATAGTTAAACATTAAATAATAAGTGGCCCATAACCGTGTTGGGGATAATGGCGTCTGCAGCTGTAACGCAGGGTGGCTCAGCACCCCACACACTAAAGAAGGGAACACAAAGAAACAGCGCACAACGCCAAATAGTGAAGCAAATTCAACAATATATATAGAATTAAAAAGGGGTGTAATTATCTGCGTACATAAAAAAGGTTGGTAAAAGGCATGTAGTGTGTTCCCACTGTTTACCACATCGGACTGTTAGCTGTAGTTCAGGTGCTGCTTGCTCCTGCTGCTGCAGCTCAGCTGATTCTGGGGCAGGACGTCAGTCTTTTCACTCCCAAGGGGATTTCCCTTCATGCAGCCAGGTTCAGCAGCTGGTACTGGGGCTCGGTGAAATCGCTCCTGCTTCCTAGCCGATATGAAGCTGCTCCTGTACCTTGGCAGGTGTATCCTCTGCAGAGAGGTTAAAACCGCACTTGCTGCTGTCTTCACAGCAGTGGTGGATTCAATAGGGAAGTTTGAACAGTCTTACAGAGTCTCTCACACAGTGTCCAAAACAGAACACAGGATGAATAAAAAACAGGACAGGCCAACACATAGACAAAGGCCAATGTAAGCAGATATAAGGCAATAGATGTACATCCAACTAGTTTCGTAGAATTAACTACTTCTTCAGGGAATAATTAGGCCATTACCCAGAGTGTCTTAAATACCCACATAGATACCTTATTGGTCAACCAATTAGGATAGACCAATCTCATCTAATAGGTAATGGTCTGCGTGATAGGGAAGATGTGTAGTTTACTTTTAAAAAAACAACTTTATACTATAACAGAAAACAAAAACAAAAACAATACCTATTTATATAAACTTACATATAGACAAAATCTACATAAATAATTAAAAATGCTGGAATAAAGAAAAACAATATTAGTCGTACTTAAATAGACACCATCATTACTTGCATAAAAAGATGTAACTGAGATAAAGCGTAGGATAAGAAGGAAAACAAGATACAGAGATAAATGATACATCCCCTAGGTACAGAGGGGTGGTGAGCTAAAGATTCAATAAAGTGTCACCAAATATCCACATCCTCATTTACCCCTTAGGGACATCGGAAAAGTAGTATACTTTGAGGGGGGGGGGGGGGGGGATGCTGAATGCTTATAGAACACAGAATAATTATATGATTGCTAGCAAAGGATTGTTTGCTTATTGTTATTATTATTGCTTTCCACTACAACTGAATTTTGAAAAGGAAAAAGTGGAATGAATGAAGTAAGAGTTTCCCATATGGTTGATGAACACACCGTCACACACAAATGACCCAAGTCAAAAAAGAATTAGTATCATCAAGTGAAATGTTACCAGACATGAAAGACAAATTAGGCATTTCTCTCTCTCCTCATCTAAATGACACCACTGGCGACACTTGCATTGTTGAATAATTCAAGACATTTCTTTCTGAATGGTGCCCTTTGCAAATGTAGTTGTATCAGTATTCAAGGACTTCTAAGTTGTAAGGCTGCAACATATAACCCCTGACAGAGGTTAGTGTTGCAGTGTTTTGATAGTATAAAAATCATGCTGTGTTAGTATGGACCGACCTACTGTAAGTTTCACATTTTAAAAAAAATTCAAATGACAATGAAACAATATTGAACTTTTCCAGAAAAGAGAGCGTTTAATCATAATACAAAAAGAGAAAATACTGTCATTGTCATTAGAAAAAGGTTTCTTCCAAAAGGTCGCGGTCCTCCATAATAGGGAACTTTCAACAACCATTATTATGAATGTAACCAACTTCCTCAGTACAAATTCAATCAAAACTTCCCCCTACACGCCCCTAAAGTACAAGTTTACTTAAATTAATAAATACTGTTTCATTTGACTGGATCATGTGTAAAAAGTTTTCCTTAAATTAATAAACATCTTTCCATTTACTTGGACATGTGTAAAAGTTTACTTAATTAATAAATCTTTAATTTTGACTGGATCATTGTAAAAGTTTACTTAAAAAAAAATTTAATAAATTTTCAATTTGACTGGTCATATGTGAATTTTTAATCTCATATAACTCTGATGGTCCCATAATTACTTATACAAACAAAGCAATATAGACATTGATGTACCCTGGATTATAAGATTCACAGTGTTATCGGCAAAAGATAAATATGTAAAAATTGCATTAAGTTTTTGGCTTACCATTGATTATATAAAAGTTTCAAAAGTTATTTACTATATGTGTATTTAAGCTGATTTTTCTTTTTTTAAAACCTCAACTACCAACTTACATTTAAAACTACAGTATTAAACAGGTCTACTGCCATTTAGTTCAACTTAGAACCTTGCTATACTATATATAATAATTAATACACGTTAATACAAACTTTCTGTTTAGAAATAGAAAAGCAAACACCAGAACAATGACTAAAATAAAATATGTCTTCCCAATTCCCTAAAGAGCACACGCAAATCAGGCAGATGAAGAGCGAGAGACAACTCACCACTAATAGGACCATATGCGTCCTTCCAGAAGTAGCAAATAGGCAATACCAGTTAATGAAGAATGCACAGGCTTGACAAAGATCTGCAATAACAGCTGCAATCTTGAACGGAAGTTAGGAAATGAATGAGGGAGAATCTTTTGAGGTCTTTACATGTAGCCTGAAGAATACCTAAGGCTAAGGTCCCGTTGCACCGCCCGCACGGGGCTGGCCTATGCTTGCCGGCGGCTGCGTGCACGCGGCGTCATACCGACTCTTCAATACTGCGGTCTACAAAAACTTCCAATAGTCGGAGGGGCTTGTGGCCAAACGGGTCGGGCGGGTGGGGGGGTCGGGCCATGACGTGAGGGGCCGCGTGCCATGACGTATTGGGGCCGGAGCGGGGGATGGGTGCGGGAGTGGGAGGATTTGACAGGGAGGGGGGGGTCGTGTCTGTGCGGAAGGGACCCGCTAACTCTTCCCCCCCTCCCTCCACCGGGCTGCCACGAGCTGTCAGGTAATTAAAAAAAACAACACACCGCAGGCACTCATACATACTACATACATACATACACACACACCACACACACACACAACCACACACACAACCACACAAAACACACACACACTCACACACACACACACACACACAACACATTATCCACACACACACACACACTACACACACACGGATATCATAGACAACAGTTGCACCACGTCACTGCATCATGGCTACATCACTATACAACACCATCAATACATTCACGGCAGAACGCACTGCTTCTTTCACTCCGACACTCCCCCTCTCCCCTATCCTTCACTCCCTCGCCTGAATCCCCTCTCTCCTCCGCTGGCCGAACTTTTCTCCCCCATTGGCGCACACCCGATGTCCCGTGTAGCCTCTAACTCGTAAACTTACCCATTCCTCTTGTCTCGCTAGCGGGCTGACCAGCAGGGGCGCCAAGCTGTGTAGTTCAGCTTGCACCAGTGGGACCCGGTACGCTCTGGCGACCTGGTTTCGCGGGTCCCTGCTGGTGGGAAGCTCGGTACAATTGCGCGCCCGCACTCGATGGCCAACCGAGCTGCTCACCTTGTTCCCATGCACTACTGGTTTTGCATTGATACTCTGCGGCACATTTACATAGTTTATCTTCCTTTTCTAAGGGCGAGAAAATATCACAAGACTCAAGTAACTATAAGATGCCCATGGACTATTGCAGACGATACAACACAATGGACCCTATCTCCAAATTGATACAACACCTGATTACTCAGTAGTAATCAAATAGCTCTACACTCGCTGTTTATGAATTGGTGAGATTATGTAAAGAGCGTCTTTGATTCTGTCTACAACACACGCCACACGCAAATTAAATAATTAAGAAGTCAAAATGGTGAAGGAGCATACATTGATAATATAGAAAACCTATTTCTGCATGCCCATCAAACGCATTAGATTAGCATAAGCACAGCCAAAAATAAATGTAAGCAAAGTGTGCAATAAGTGGGCAACATGTCACCAGAAGGGCTTTTTGACAGCCACACGTGAAGAATTAAAACACAAACAAACAATTATCAACCGCCAAAAAAAGCGCTAAGCCTAACAAGGTGAAAAATGAAATTGAATATTAATTATCAAAAATTGGTGATAATAATAAATGGAAAAAAGCTGCCTAGTGTAACACACAAACATCGATCATCCTAATCTGATACACAAATACACATACAAATAAGTGTCTCCCAGGCGCTCTAAAATCAGTCCATAGTACCGTAATCAAACAAAGATAGTCCTCTGATACAAAGCTTCCTTTCTGGACATTTTGATGACTATATTGATTAAAGTTCTCGATGGTATGGGTGTCCTTAATAGAGTGTCCTCCACTTGCTTCTTAAATAGACAGAAAAAAGGCACCACCTATTGCCATATCCACACAACAAGTCCCTAACTGAAAACTTGTCAGAAGATCCTCCTAGCGAAGAAATGTGTACACATCATAGGAGAGAGCTGTAAACACAGCTCCCGTCCCTGCACCAGCGTCCCCCAATGGAACTCCCCGTGGTGCCTGGCTTGTGGAATACCTCCTCAGTCGCGATGTTGAGTGGCAATTATCCTAGAGTTGTATGACCACCTCCATACCATTGTGAGTGTGATTTTATGTGTTTTTTAGTGTGTTTAATAAATCTTTGTTACGGTATCACACTTAGTTTGTCCTATCCCTCTTTACCTACTAACGTATTAATACCACCGTTGGGTTATGCATGTCAATCGTTGACATCTGATGAATTCGCAAAGCCAGACCAATGTGGGTCCGTGTGGATCTGTGGCAGGGAATCGGTATCCGTGTTTTCAGATTCTCTCCCCTGAAATTGTTCAATATTCATTCTGTGAGTATAGTATTCTCGGCAGTTTCAGTTATGGGACTTGTTGCTGTGGTATCATTTGGCAATTGGTGTGCCTTTTTTCTGTTATTTCAGAAGCAGTGGAGACACTCTATTAAGGACACCCACCCATCTGGAACTTTAATCAATCAGTTCAATCAGTTCATCAACCTGTCCAGAAGGAGCCTTGTAACACTTGAAGAATTGTTGAAGACGTTGAGTTATGAAGTAAATGTTATCAAAATTAACGGTGAATACTTGAATCATCACTATTTGCAGGTTGTTATTTTCAGCACAAGGTCCAGAAGACCTCCAGCAATAAATAAGAGAACTCGCTGAAACAAGTAAGAAAATGGTCCCCGTATAAATCTCAGCAAGACCAAAGTGATGTTCAACAAATGTGTCAACTCTACACAGATCAAAATTGATGGAATAGAACTACAGTATAACTATAAGTCAAAAACGATGCCGGCCAGTATCAATGGATGGTAACCTTGTTAATGAAATCAGTAGGAGACTGAAGATAGGATGGAGAGCATTTGTAAGAAACAAGACAATCTTTCAAGGGAACCTTCCACTGTACATCAAGAGGAAAGTGTTTGACCAGCATATTGTGCCTGTGCGCCTATATAGATTGGAAACTTGGACTCTAACTGCAAAGATAATTTAGAAGCTTCAGATGATATAAAGAAGTATGTAGTGATGTATGCTGGGTATTATCTGATGAGAAAAGAAAAAGAATTAATGTTTGGAATCAAACAAAAGTCTCTGACATCGTCACATTTGGGAAGAAATAAAATGACTGCGGTCAGGTCATATCGCAAGAAGAAATGACCCTTGGCTAAAGTAGCTACTCGACTAGGTCCCAAGAGATATCTAAAGATCAGGACCACGACCAAAAGTACTGTAAAATGGGAGGATTAAAATAGGAAAGAGAAGGGAGTCTTGCAACCATACTAAGAGAAGGGAAACAAAAGAAAACAGCGCACAACGCCAAATAGTGAAGCAAATTCAACAATATATTATAGAATTAAAAAGGGGGTAATATATCTGCGTACATAAAAAAGGTTGTTAAAAGGCATGTAGTGTGTATCACACTGTTTACCACTCGGCTGTTAGCTGTAGATTCAGGTGCTTGCTTCCCTCTGCTGCTGCAGCTCAGCTGATTCTGGGGCAGGACGTCAGTCTTTTCACTCCCAAGGGGATTTCCCTTCATGCAGCCAGGTTCAGCAGCTGGTACTGGGGCTCGGTGAAATCGCTCCTGCTTCCTAGCCGATATGAAGCTGCTCCTGTACCTTGGCAGGTGTATCCTCTGCAGAGAGGTTAAAACGCAGCTTGCTGCTGTCTTCACAGCAGTGGTGGATTCAATAGGGAAGTTTGAACAGTCTTACAGAGTCTCTCACAAGTGTCCAAAACAGCACACAGGATGAAATAAAAACAGGACAGGCCAACACATAGACAAAGGCCAATGTAAGCAGATATAAGGCAATAGAATGTTACATCCAACTAGTTTCGTAGAATTAACTACTTCTTCAGGGAATAATTAGGCCATTACCCAGAGGTCTTAAATACCTCACATACTGTAGATACCTTATTGGTCAACCAATTAGGGATAGACCAATCATCTATAATAGGTAATGGTCTGCGTGATAGGGAAGATGTGTAGTTTACTTTTAAAACAACAACTTTATTAACAAGAAAACAAAAACAAAACAATACCTATTTAATATAAACTTACATATAGACAAAATCTAGCATAGATAATTAAAAACATGCTGGAATAAAAGAAACACAATATTAGTCGACTTAAAATAGACACCATCATTACTTGCATAAAAAGATATAACTAGAATAAAGCGTAGGATAAAGAAAGGAAAACAGAGATACAGAGATAAATGATACATCCCCTAGGTACAGAGGGGTGGTGAGCTAAAGATTCAATAAAGTGCCCAAATATCCACATCCTCATTTAACCCCTTAGGGGACATAGTATCTAACTTATGTATCCAATATGTCTCTTTAGAAGACAATGTTTTAACTCTGTCCCCTCCTCTTCTATTTATAGGAATCAACTGAATCCCCTTAAAAGTGAGACTTGACGGATCTTTATTATGGTGTATCAGGAAATGTCTAGATACACTATGTTTTTCAAAACCATTTTTAATATTTCTGACATGTTCCTGAATCCGAACTTTAAGGCTGCGTTTGGTTCTGCCTACATATTGATACCCACACGCACATTCCAATAGGTATACAATATGTGTAGAGGTACATAAAATAAAGTCATCAATATTAAAAACTTCCTTCGTTACTTGTGAATAAAAAGTGTATTTGTCAGGATGTATATATATATATATATATATATATATATATATATACTGTATATATATATATATACAGTATATATAGCGCAGTATGTATGGACATGGCCTTCAGCACTCATGGGAAGAGAGTTCTCTCATATCAGTGGTGACTCATAAAACTTCGGTCTCAGTTTAGGCCATCACTAAGTGTCCCAAACAGTTGCATACATTTGTATTCGTGCAACCGTCTCTCTTTCGGTGTTCTAAGATTACCTTTGAGTTTGGCCACCTTCAGATCATTCATCTTGTGGCCAGAGTCAGAGAAATGTTTGCCGACAGGACTGTCTCTTGTTCTGCGTGTGATGCTGTGGCGATGCAGATTCATTCTCTTGTTTAGCCCCTGTCCCGTCTTACCTGTGTAGTAGTAACCCCCTGGGCATTTCATGCACATGATGAGGTACACGACATTGCTGGAGGAACAGGTGAACCTTCCTCTGATTTTATACTCCAGATTCCTGTGTGGTATTTGTATTGTGCCTGCTGTGTGGAGCATTGCGCAGGTTTTACATCTTGCGTCCTGGCATGGTCTTTTAGTAATGCTACCGACTCTTACATGTCCACACCTGCCCACACCATTGATGTACACTCCCTCTCAACACACACCTTTTGTAAAGCACTATATACACTTTGGGCTCTTTACAAATTTATATTTACATACACACACACACTCTTACATCTCTAACATTCAGGGACTATATAAAACCTGTAAAACAGAACACCCAGTCGCTAACCTTAACTTCTACATCTAGAAAATAGTGAAATTAAATGAATTAAATGAATACTGTTACCAACAATTGGCAAAAGGGAATCTCTCTAGGCAATGAGAGATGTCCTGAGAATCCCTTCTGCTTCAACCCCAAGAGGGACCATCCAAGACCCTTAATACAAGATAAAAAATGGAAAACAGGGGGAGCAAGGGGTTAAAACAATCATGAATGAATAACCAAACGGAGGAAAGGCCTCCTAGGGGAGAGGGGGGAATTGTGAGTATATAAATCCAGCATCTATAATACTTAAACGGCCAAGTGTAAGTATAGATACTTCAAGTGGTATCTGTGGGAGTTCCCACCCGTCCACACCGATCAGCACAACAGGAATCAGATGTTGCTCATAAGACGAGTTCTGACAGAGAATTTCCTCCGTTTGCCAGCAAACGTCCCAGTTTCTCCCAAGTGTGATGGTGGAAGGTAAGTGAGGCAATTGTATCAGTATTTAAATCAATACATTTATTGGAGTGTAGCAACAACTCACAAAGCACTCACATCAAAAGTCCCAGGTCTACTACCGTAGCAAGGTTGAGCGTCCTGCAGCAGATAACCCTGTCACCGCGTCCGGAAGGCAGGGAGATGGAGACACTGTGTGCAACTGCTCGCGCTGATTACGGAGGCCCCCGTGGGTCAAAAATAGCAAACTAGAAGGAGCTACGCGTTTCACCGACAACTCGGCTTCGTCAGGCTGTGTCTCCGTCTTCATATATATATACTGGCATACCCCGGTTTAAGGACACTTACTTTAAGTACACTCGCGAGTTAGGACATATTGCCCAATAGGCAAACGGCAGCTCGCGCATGCGCCTGTCAGCACGTTCCTACCTGTACCGAAGCTGTGCGCAAGCGGAGTGACTATAGAGCCTGTTACAAATGCGTTATTTACATCAGTTATGCACGTATATGACGATTGCAGTACGGTACACGCATCGATAAGTGGAAAAAAGGTAGTGCTTCACTTTAAATACATTTTCACTTTACATACATGCTCTGGATCCATTGCATACGTTAATGAAGAGTATTCCTGTACATGTATACACACACAGGCATACCCTGCATAACATATGCAATGGATATATATATATATTTTATATTTTTTATATATATATATTTTTATATATATATAAACGCCGTCAATCGCCCCATGCATCGGTTTACGCAGCTCGCATTGTTTGAATTTCATTGATTGTGTGCAATTAAATGCAATGAAATGAATGAATTGTAATATGTACAGTACTGTGCTACTGTGTCAATTTCAGGTGTTTAAAAGCCAGAACACTAAAATGCCATTTTCTGCACTCGCCTGCACTCGCATCTAAAGGCGGTTCGGTTTGAAGAAATCACGAGCCATCACATGGGTATTCCGAGGTATACGCGAGTATTGAAGTATTTCAATAACAGCCGCTGCATCTGTATCTCGTTAAGTGAAGCTGTGGATCTAGGCCTTAGTAGCAGTTTCTACTACTTATTTTTTGATCCCTCAATTGCCATGATAACCCACACCACCAACCTGGCACGGCCCAGCTTGTGCAATAAAGCCTGCTACATCTGTACTGATATTTTTAATGCTTCACTGAACGATCTAATAAGTGAATAACTAGATCACCTTCTGTTGTGTGTGTACTGTATCACTTCACTCTCTATGCCTGCCATTCTGCTTTTGAGAAGGGCCAAGTGTGGCCGAAACATCAAGTTATCTTGTTGGCAATAAGTTTGTTTGTTTAGAAATCCGTGGAGCCCTGTTCCTTTACCCTTCATTATACTTTGGATTATCACAGAGAGTCCTGAACCAGGAGCACCGGTATTTGTATCCTTTATTCTTTTTTTGACAGTGTGCAGCATTTTCCCTTTATTCACTTCACTCTCTACCCACGCTGCAAAAACAGATAGTGTGTGTGTTCCCTATTTGTAGTATCTGCAGAACGTTAAATTGTAAGAGAAATGAAGAGAACTTAATTGAAATTGAAATTGAAATGCATAATGTGTTATAATGCTTGGCGAAATTGCCTGAATTGTGTGATCATGAAAAAACAAAATCAATTTAGCATGGTTCGCAAAGTGTAGCAAAAATGTTGTACTGCTCTAATACCAAGTATAACTATGAATCATTACATATTATTCCAATTCACACGTTCTTATTCTTCCAAGTGCCCATCCCAAATGGAGAATTATCATTTTGAAGATGCTTCTTTTCTACGTAAAAACAAAAAAATATTTTTTATCCCTGTAGACCGCATACTAAAAATTGCTGCAATATGTCTAACAGATATTTTTAAAACCAAACCAAAGATTTAACATTAGAAAATAAATATAAATACCGGCAGGTATACTGTATACTATGAAGATTTCCACTGCTCACAGGTCAGGCAGCAGTAATGCTGCTTTGTCTGTCCTAATTTCTTACAAAGATGAAGCAACTAGGGAAATATAAAATCTCTAACACTACTGACACTCTACATTGACACAAAGGACAGACATTCTCTTTAGAAGATAAAATGCTCATCTCCACAGAACAACAGCTTCAAGTTGAAAAATCAATAAAAAACAATTACATACATTGATTTAGATTTAACAGAGGAAAGAGATTCTCAGAAGAGGACATTACATTAAGCAAAGTACTAATGCCTTAGCAAAACAATATAATTATCAAGATGAGCTGGGCAAATTCATTTGGATGCTTTTTCGACTGCCTTTTGGCATGTTTTACATTTTGTTTTATACCAGATAAGATGGACAGATGTGACAATAGTGACCTTTTTATATCTCTCATAGCTCTGTACAATCCATCACTGTGATACAATCGGGGGCTCATGATCCTTTGATTTATGTGGTAATGCATGTATTGATCTATAATAGTGATACCTGCTCCAATAAATTCTTAGTGAACAAGTGTTGGTACTGTGGACCAATAACCACCACTAACTGATTTTAGGAACAAAAGCACAAAGAGTTCACCTAATCATGCCAGGAGAACATATGAGACCTGACTGGGATGCAGCTGGTGCTAGTCTGCCAGTTCATTGAAGCTGATCTAATCAATATGGCATTAATATTTTTTTTATTTTAGATATCACTGCTGGCTTTTAGTGCTCTCCTTAGCATTTTACAGACTGCCTTCCCAAATGCTTACTCTCTAATTTTGCTGAAACACCAATAGATACAGCTAGTAGACAGATTTTCAGGGTGGCACTGGGATTCTTACTAGACTATTACTCTGAAGACCTGAGATAGTGTACTGGCCACTAGGCTTCTTCTTTCTCCATTAAACTGAATACACTGCATATGTTCTCAAGAGGTGGATAATGAGAAGCAATAGCAATAAAGATTCATTAAACTCACATATTCCGCTATTAGAAACATTGCTACTTGAAAGTTCTTACAGTAAAATTTGACAGCTATAATAATTATTTCTGCTGTAATAGTCTGTTAAGAGAAGCAGAAGAGGCAGCAGAGATTTCAATGTCCTTAGTTATACTGTAATTACACATCTGTTGCTGCTGTGTATGCTACTGTTGCTGGTAGATGCTGGGCTGTGTACTGTGCAGTCATGTTTTCTTAATTCTTGTTATCATCATCACAATCGTAGTAAAAGCAGTCTTAGGATCATTAACCTTTTCATTAGTTTGCTGCAATAATAGGATTTGTGGTCAGTTGTTGATGGTATTGGTAGTATGGAGTATCACTCCTTTCTTGGTTTATCAGCAAGTCGTTGAAATGCATTAAAAAAAAGTAGTGGTACTGTGCTCGATTTCAAGAATTTCAAAACGTGTTAAATAATGGAACTAAGCCTTTTGGACGTCATATTAGAAAGGATATGGCAATATTAATATTCTAAGAAAAGGCGAAGGACTAAATCCGTTAATTAAAATGTGTGACGGTGCTCGTCTCCAATCAGGAAGCGGACCCGCAGGGCTGAGGTAGGGATGCAGAATAACCGACCAGAGCCCTGAGACAGAGTTCTGTTAGAGTATTCGAAGTCGGTAAGCAGGCAGAGGTCAGGGCTGGCGGCAGTGGTGCAAAGTCCAGTATACAGGCATGGGCGTCCGCAGAAATTTTTTCAGCCCGGTGTAAAAGTAGTGGTGAGTGCACTGTGGTGAGCGAGCCCGACCAGCATAAGGGGGGTTCTCACCCCCCAGGAAAATGTTGAAAAAAAGAGTGGGCAAATGGTGCATTTTCAAGCAAATTTGAGAAAGCTTGAAGGTTAATAAAGCAATTGTGAAAGTGTAGTTATAACATCAAAAAAGAGCAGCTATTCAGGGTTGCAGGATCTAGTGGGTGCCTGGAGAAATTCCAGCCGTACTACTACTTGCAGGATCCTGCGACATGATGTGTGCCAGGTGGGGCACAAGAAAAACAAATGGGGATCATTAAATACTCTGCTCATCACCAGGCTGGCGGTATTGAATAAACTGTGGGTTGTTGATGAGCTGCAGGGAGTTGAAAAATCCCTTTAAAGTTATCCTTCAGTACTGCAAAACAAACTCTTTTTCATAAAAAAACAAGGAAAACAGAATGTTTTCTTTATATAACCCTCACCCAATAGGGTTTCCCCTTGGTGGCATGCTTCATCATTGGGTCCATCCCGTTTCGCTGAGGAACGGGGCGTGCTGCGACCTACGAGCTATGTGGGAGCACTTATTAGTATGTCTGTACACACACACAATATATATAGATAATCTATATATATATATAGATATATATATATATTATATTATATATATATATACTGTAGTGCCAGATTTCACTTGCCACAGCACTAGATTGCACCCACAGCAGCAGATTGCACCCAAAACACTTGCCACACAGCACCAGTTATAGCCCCACAGCACTTGCCTTAGCATTGGATGGCATCCACATCATTCACCAGATATAATCCCACATCTTCCGCTCCCCCGTTTTTCTGAGTGCTTGCTTGCTTTCCCTCGTTTTTCACTGTCTGCTTCTCCTTGTTTTTTCAACAACACACAAGACACAGCGCAGGGTTTTTTCTATCATGTGCTCCCTCTCTCTCCCCATCTTTCTTTTTCCATCCATAGTAGCATCATGTGCCTTTGTCTCTCTTTTGCTATATCAATTTTACTTTTACTCTCTCTCGCTGCTCTCTCACTCTCACCCTGCCCCATCTCGCTTTTTCCATAATAGTTCTCCATTCTCTCAGAATCTCTCACACTCTATTCAGCTCAACTTAATAAATAGCCACCATGGTGCATGTGGTGGCACTGGCACCCAGCGAAATGTTGTGTTGTCTTTGTACCCTAATTTTCAAATTGTTGCCAATTCCAAATGCTACCTCCTGCCCCCTGAGGCAACAAAACTACTGTGGTCTGTGGATTATTGGATTCAGATTTCAGAACTAATTGCAGTCTACTCTGCAGAGTGCCGGGCCGCCGGGGCCTATTGCGCAGAGAGAGTGCTGCTGCCTGCGTCTTCACTCTTCAGCAGACTCTCTGAACTGTGAGCCTGCGCAAATTGACGATGAGTCAGAGGAGGCGGGAGCATGATGGGCGGGTGGCCGCGTGATGAGTGTGGAGGTCAGAGTCGGATCATGATTGGTCCAACTCAGGGACTGGGTCATCAAGGGACGGCGGCGGCTTTCTCATTGGTAGCGCTCAGCTACCAATGATGAGTGGACTTGTTGGCACCGGCATCGCCGCAGCGCAATGGTGGGCCCGGCCGCGGCACAAATTGGTCCTGACTCAGGAGTGAGGCGGCTCTCATTGGTAGGTAGTGCTACCAATGAGAGCCGCCTCACTCCCGAGTGCTACCAATGACAGTGCGCTGCAACTTCCTCCTGCGTAGCGTAGCCTACCACTAGCTAGCCTACCACTAGCTGCCTGCCGCGGGCCAGGGGGACCCACCCACCTCCATACCGGTCCTCCCGGAGTGTATTTTTGGCAGTTATAGCGCCGTTAACGTAGTGTACGGCACCATAAATGCCAAAAAAAGTCCGGGTGCGAGTGATCCGGGACGGGGGGGGAAAGCGCCCCCCCTCACCCCCTCCTGCGGACACCAATGTATACAGGCAGAGGTCAGGACTGGCGGCAGTAGTGCAAACTCCAGTAAACAGGCAGAGGTTAGGGCAGGCAGAAAGCAGCGAGGTCGGGGTCACGGTCCAGGGTCAGCAACAGGGGAATCCAAATAGACAAAAGGGTAAGGCGTGACAACGTAGACAACAGGAACTGCAAATGTAAGAGCCTTGCTCGGCAACTCCCATTAGGAACTGCAGCCTTATGTAGCAGGCTTCCAGTATCCAAAATCGCCAAAGTGAGCAGAAAGGGAAGGCAACTTGGAAAACCCGAACTGCAGAAAAACTCGTATGTTTGTAACCCAAATGAAGGGGTACTCTAGATTTGTAAATAAAAAGTAGTGGTATTCTGCAACCCTTAGTATCATTATATTTCAACCTCAAAGGCCCCGATCAACAAAAGTTTATTATGCATATTCATACATTATGAATGGGAGTAAAGGCGTGCTAAGGCTTAATACTTTTTTGAGGATCTGGATGTAAGAGTACCACTGCTATTTTTCATTTCTACACGTATAGTTTGACTTCCTTATTAAAAAAAATGGGATTTCGGTTTTAAAAAGAATCTCTGCATTTCTGTTTTCAAAGCATAAATACTGCATACGTTTTTCTAAACTGAATTGACAAAGCTTAGCCTCAATGTTTCAAAATTGTAGCATTTTTTTTGATCTGCCACGAGTACTTTTTTAAAGTAACTGTGACCATTATGTGGCCAGATTTTTTTTTCTTGGTTCTCTTCCCCTATTTTTTCTGTCATAGTTATTCAATGAAAGAAATTTTCTTTTATACATTTTAACGTTTTAGTTGTAAATCACGTTAGCCTCAAAAGCTGACTTGGTTTTAACTGTCTTCTTCACTCCTGACTACAGTAGTTTGTGCTTGTTACATTTTCATAATTGTATATGCTATCTCACGTTAAGAAAACAGAACAAATGTAATATCAATGGGAAGGGGAGGGCACTTTGTCAGTAGAAGAGGTTGGGGGGAATTACACTTTCTCAACTCACATGGTCATTGTTGAGTAGATAGAGCAATTGAACAAATACTTTCAAGGTTCACTGAAGCTTTTATTATATATTTGTGCGACAGAAAAGACCCAGCGTTGGGGGGTACTGAAAGACATTTCTTTAGTTGCATTTCAGTGTCACCAAATAAAATGAAGGAGCTTGAAGTAAGTGAATGCCAAATAAATATTAAATTAACTTGTTTATAAACAACCACTGAAAAACTATTAAAACCGCTTATCATTTCTCACTCAAACCCCCACTCTTCTCTCACTCAATTCCTCATCCTCTCTCACTTGCCCCCTTCTCTCCCTCACCTCCCCTCCCCTTCTCACCCCTCCTCTAATCTATCCTCCCCTTCTCTCTCAACCCCCTCCTATTTTCTCAACCATCTCCTCCTCTCTCACTCAATGCTCCCCTCCTCTATCACTCAATCCCCCCAAAATTTCTCACTCAATCCACCTCCTTTGTCACTCAATCCCCCTCCTTTCTCACCCAACCCCCCTCTAAGAATTTACCTTGTTCATAATGTATTTTGCAAACAATTTTTGATTCCAGCACTAGAAGACAAAACCCAGTTCAATAAATATGTTTTCTATTTACATGTAGCCCTGTTTCCCCCCCCCCCCTCACTGGAAGATGTTCTGCTAGCTACAGGTAACTGTGGTGCGTGCATACCTGTGAAGGTCCAGGAGAGCTGAGTAGTCTGTGATGGTGTGGGGAACAGGACAGGCTTTTAGTGAATTCTACTTGCTTCTCAGAGTTTCAGCGCCTCCTCCGGTGGGCTCCAGAGTTCCCAGTGACAGTCCCCACCAGAACAGACTTTTTTCACACCCCTGCCCAACTGTAGACTCAGGCAGGGGTATACAAAAAGGGATGCTTTATTGAGACATCCACTGTGGATGGTATTACAGCGGATGCAGAGTAGATTGATCTGGGTCCCAAACCTCTGAATGGAGCTTAGCTCTCTGACAGCATTGAGGCCTCTTATCTCTCTCTCATTCAGCCCATGAGGGACTGCCTGGCATGTCTCACTCCAAGCCGGGAGGAGCAGCCCACATCTCCTCTCCCTTGGAGGGGTGGAAGAGAACTCTTTGCTTCCTCAGCCCAGGAGGGTAGAAGCTCAACTGCTATAATTTTGCACTTCCTCTCTGATGCACCACAAGGGGAGGGCACAAGGTCTACACCATGATTGGTTATACACAGAACCTTGTGTCACCTTCACTCCTGCCACTCAGAGAGTCAGCATGAGGGGGGTCAATGCCCCTAGGATTGCCTGACACAGTTTGTAGCTACTAAGGACTTATGTGACAGGAGGCAGAGATTCAGTTTGGACTAGCGATTGCTACACTCTCCCCTGGGTGGAAAATTCCATGTCCTCACTGGAACGAGTTTGATGCACCATCTATCACTCGGGAGCCTGCAAAGTAGTAACAGGTTACACATATGATGGTACAATTTTAACCAGAATACAAACACGGACAGCAAGGACCCAAATCATCCACTGGTTACAGCAAGGATATTACTAACTCTTCCAACATGAAGAGTACAGGGTCACTAATTGTAATATTTAGGATCAAGTTTTTGGATCATCCGTCTATCAAAATACTTTACCCACACAGAATACACCTTACGGGCACAGCTTGCTGTCGGACTTCTACCCTATCCATGAATATACTGTACATGTCCCTATAAGCCACTCTCTCATGATGGAGCATATACGGGAATCAGTAACAAATTCCTTGACACTTGTTTTAGATTGGAGGTAATCAGCGATGGCCAACTTGAGCCAATCAGGCCGGTTGTCATCAATTTCTTGCATGATCGGTTCGGGTACATAAAGGAAGTCGTACCCTTGAGACTGACAGTACCTGTTTCTTATTGCCCTGTCAGCTCGGCTAAGCCTAGCATTGTCCATGACCTGTCCATATAGTGCAGGCTTACCCCGACCCCTCAATAGGTTCCGCAGATGCCATCTTGTTGACGTCAGTAGGCTGTGACAGTCTCGGGAAACCATCGGACAGGCACGAGTTCGGCGGCGGTGATGATATCACATCCAGGTGCACTGGAAGTTTGTCACCCCGCGGCACGCCAAACAAGGCCCCACCCGTTTCTCGGTCAGGTAGGCCGCAATGGAATCCTGCTGGAAGTAAGAGGTAAAAACCTCAGCCATCCAAAGGTAGGAGACATCTTCCGGCTCCACAGGCTCCTCTCCGGGTGGGAATTTCACAGCGCCGTCATCTTACCTTAGTGTGGGCCTCCCCCGGGGCTCCGGCAGCACCACGGCCTTCTAGACGGATGATTCAGAGCAGGAACGCTGTCGCAGGAAGCAGGTAGGAGATGTTTTTTTCAATGCAGGTCTCACGCAGCAGGGCACATCTTCTTTGTGGACGGGTGGGGACACCTCTGCCAGGACACGATGTTGCGGCCATTAATTCTCGAGGGCGACCAGTTTTATGGAGCTTTCCTGCTCCTGGGCTGCCTGGTGAACCACAACCGACACCCCTGGGGAAGTCACCTCATCCTCCAGATTGGTAGTAAGCGCAGGTCCTAGTCCGGATCCTTCAGCAGCATCACAGCGGGTTGAGAATCATGCACTGGCACACGGGCACTTTGGTGGGACGGCATCAGGGGGCACTGGCCCATGGGTGGCCCAGCGGCATACAATTCAGGGTAGGCCATGCCATAGTGCTGCAAGGCCTTGTTGTCAGAAAAGGCAGGCACCGTTGGCACCGGACCACTGGGGCATCTGGGCTCGATGGGCAGGGCATACAGGCCCATGATATCCATGGCAGAGAGGTTAGTGTAGACCGGAGTAGATGAAGCGGCAGGCACAGCGATAGGGACAGCATTAGGACGTACCGTAGGGTCCGCGCTGGCTGGTGTGGAGGCCCTGTCAATGGGTACAAGTAGAGCATGAGGCTCAGGGCTGGCAGGCCTAATATATTAGCCCCGCCAGTGCTGGCACTGAGCATTTAGGCTGACGTCACCTCCGATGAGCCGCATTGTGGGCATAGGCATCGCAGATGGATTTTGCTGTTCACCAGGACGACTAGATAACCTCCAGGGAGATTATAGTTGGCGATATCCAAATCATCAATACTTTTGCTGGTAGCCCTTCAGGTAGTTTACAGAGAGGTTTTGTATAATTGTGCCTCATTCTTGCTCAGGTCCGTGGAACTGAGGTGGGTGCAGCAGGTTGCGGACTCCCAGATCAAGGGTAGGCTCCGATTGGCTGGTTAAGGTTTGGCTCCTCCCCCTTGTGGAATTTAGGGCAGTGCTGAGCAGAGGGCGACATAGCTCCGGCTGAGTAAATCACTTCAAGGGGCGGTGCCAAGACTTGGCACCGAAAGCTTGCAACTGATTTGCAGGAAAACTTGTAACTTGGCTTTGCATCCCATGCAGTCCCAGTTTTCTGGTGGGAGTGCCATTTTGGATACTATAGAATATGCAGATATGCGGTGGACGCCGTTTTTAAAGCACACAGCACAGCACTGGAGAACTTAGGTACACAGGGTCCCTGGAGAAGCCTCAGGGGCCCGTTCCTCACATTTAAATGGCAACACAGTCCATAATGAAGTTGCACAAGGTCCCTTGTAGAACAGGTATGGGGTTCACGCTCCCTGGATACATTTCCCACAGGAGCACAGTTCGTTGTGCATTTTTACCCAAGGGTCCTCACCGTAGACTGTAAGGACCTTGGCACATGTTCATAATAGAATGAAGGGTAACACGCTGCCTGGTACCATACCTCAGGGTGCGCCCAACTAGCACAGTTCATTGTGTGCAGGTGCACAGGGGTCTTCACGGTACACTGTAAGGGTTGTCCTGTCCCTGTCTTGACTACGATGAAGGGTGTCCATGCTCCCTGTTCTTTCTGGTAAGGGTTTAGGCAGCACCTTCCCCGGTGATGCCTCTCGGAGAGACTCCCCCTTCCTTGACATGGATGGGTGTCCAGAGTCCCTGGGGTAGAATCAGGGCCCGGCCCCGGCCTCTTTTACTACTATTTCTGCTGCCAAGTCCTTGAAAGTCGGTCCTGATCTCAGCAGCGCCTCCAATTGTAGCCCTGTTCCCCCCCTCTCTGGCAGATGTACTGCTGGTTACAGGTAACGGTGGTGCGTGCATACCTGTAAGGGTCCAGGAGAGCTGAGACATCCACGATGGTGTGGGGAACAGGACACACCTTCCCTTCTTAGGAGGGGTGGAAGAGAACTCTCTTTGCTTCGTCACCCCAAGACGGTGGGACCTCAACTGTTATAATTTTGCACTTTCTCTCTGATGCACCAGAAGGGGAGGGCACAAGGTCTGCACCACGATTGGTTATACACAGACCCTTGTGTCACCTTCACTCCTGCCACTCAGAGAGTCACCATGACGGGGGGGGTCAATGCCCCTAGGATAGCCTGTCACAGCCTGTAGCTACTAAGGACTTATGTGACAGGAGGCAGAGAGGCAGTCTGGACTAGCCATGGCTTCATACATAACACTGGTGTAGTTTACTAAGGACTCCACAGAGGAAGTTGTTGCTGGTACATTTTCATGTGAGCATTTTCTTCTCTATTTTCTTCTCTTTGGTACCCTTGCCATAGAAGGAGTCGGACGGGTGGAGGCATTGCTATAAGAGCTAACAGAAATTTAACCATCCACTGATGAACTATAAAATAACTTGGGGCCTGCTACCTTCTTAGAAAGGGAAGTTTGAGAGAGAGCAGAAGAGGAAAAGCATTACACATGGTAAATACAAAAAAAAAATGTAGCCATGTACCCCCTGGGCTACTAATTCCCTGCCTAACATGTAAGTCCTGGTACCAGCGCAGGCAGTGTTAGGGTTAAATCTATGCCCTGCTGTAGTAAACAACTCCCTTGAGTGACAGGGGGTGGCCTAAAGCCTTGGTACTACCCATATGGGGCTGAGACCTAGAGCCCCTCCCTTGGTAACAAAAAGGAGCTGCAGACAAAGTTAGTGGTTGTGTTAAAAGACAGAATAAAATAATAAAAGACAAAGAGGAATTTAACAACAGAAAAGAGAGAAATCAGGGGTCACATAAACGGGACTGATGCTTTAACGTTTGAGGTTTTACTTCCAATGCCAATTCTGTACAAGAGTTGTGCTTAATTTGATGACTCCCCTTCACAGTGATGCTAAATCTGGCATTTTTTGAGACGAGATGCGGTACATTGTTTTCCTGCAATTCTATCCAGCTACAGAATGAAAGGATTATATTTGCAGCTTGTATAAGCAGAAAAATGAATAACAATGCCACTGCTGCTAGCATCCTTTCTCTTTGGGGCCAATTAAGTAACCTGACGAAAAGTTCTGACATATTGCCTCAAATATACCCAATGCAATTACAATATAACAAAGGCACCTGAGCTTCGTTATTGCGAGTGGTTTTTTAACTCCAGTCACATCTGCTAACATTTCATTTAAATGAGAAAGCAGGCATGCCTCTGGTGGTGTAGTTATCCAAGAATGAGAGTTGTGGCAATAAATTAGATTGTAAGCTGTTTGACATAATTATTACTCCTGTATTTTTCAACTTTGTACAGGTTATGCTTGGAAAAACATATGGCTGGAAAATGTACCTTTTAATTATTGTGTACATGTAGCACATGTCATTGCTGAAATATACAGTTATATGTAAAATATAATAATGTAACCCTGTTTCCCCCCCCCCTCTAATATAGGGTCTATCATAGGGAAACCTGCTCTGGATACTCATGGTTGGGTGGTGCATACCTGCTGATAAACAGTGGCCCTAAATCTCCCGCATGGTGTTATAGGGGAGGTCAGGACAGGCTTCTGTGGCCTTGCCTGAATCATACTCATGGTGACAGCACCTCCATCTCTTGCAACCCCCAGAGATGTGGGGTGAAATCTCTGCAGGAGAACTTATCTCTTCTCCTCCCTGATAGATTTCAGTCTCAGGCAAGGAGTATGAAAACAGGTGTTCTTTATTCTTGTTACTCTCTCTCTCACACCAATCAAAGGCAGCTTCAGCTTATACTGCAATCAATTCTCCGCAGCAGGGTTTTCACCCTTAGGATGTCCCTGGACCTCCACTCCCGGCCTCTGGCCACCAGGAGCAGTCCTTGCTCTTCCCTTATTGGTAGGGTAAGGGGAATAGTCTTCCACCTCTCCCCGCAGGGAGGGCCTCAGTAAGCAGAGCCCTGCACTACTGGTTTGGATAGACTAGCCTCTCTAAGCGGTAGAGGCAACTGGCTAAATTGAGGAAGTGCAACTCCTTAAGTCAGTTCCAGTAAGAACCAGCCCCTTGTCCCTGATTGGACACCAGGCCTGATTGCACTACCTTCTCTGACGCACTGAGCTGCAATGTGTGGGGAATACCCATGATTACTCCTGGCCAGCCTATCCTTACTAGGGATTACTACCAGGAGGAGGGCAGACTTATAGCCCAAAGCAAGCAAGGGCTACAATAATAACTATAAACAAAAGTATAATTAAATGTACATTTGAATGCTTTTTTATAACTCAAATTTTTATTGATTTATGTTTTCATGGGGGGCGGGGGTCTTTACAGAATAAAGAAAATAGTGGGGGGGGGGGATGGGGTTGCCAGTACCAGCACATTTTAAAGTACCCAGGTCGCTCCAAACAGCTTATACTCAGAGATCAACTGACATACATATATCAAATAACATAGGAAAAAAAACTGTTCACATCGGGGAAATGTTTACATCAATAATCTAGCCAATTAGTCTGGTTTTCTCAATACGTTGACTCCTCAGTTCTTTGTCTTCAGATCTCACTATGTGATTGGAGAGAATATTTTCTTAACCTCTCTTACGTAAAAGGGTCTATCAGTTACTTGGGGACACTAAATCTAATCCAGGAATTCCATATCCTCAAGGATTTGTTTTGTTTGTCTTCTAGGTAGCTCGTAAGTTTTTCTGAGATCATTATATTGTATATCTTGTTTTTACCTTCCATAATTGTTGAACTCTCTAGTTGTTTCCAATTTTTAGCGATAGCGATTTTAGCCACCGATAAGATTTGTTTGATCAAGTTATCTACTTCCCAGATCAGGGTTTTGGGAGGTCTGTGGATCAGCACAATTCCTATGTCCGATTGAATTTGTTGACCCGTTACCTGAACTATTAACCTTCTAACTCTTTTCCAGAATAGCTTGATTTTTGGGCAAGACCACCAGATGTGCTTGAATGTTCCTTGTTGGCCACAGTTATGCCAACACAGTGGGGATGATGCTGGGGGGAAAACACGTAACCTCGCTGGTGTATAATATCAGCAGTGCAGAACTTTAAGGTTAACCTCCTTTATAGCCGAGCATCTTGTAGTCTTGGCCACTCTCTCAAATATTTTCTGTCCACTATCTCTCCCAGTTAACCATATTTCTGCCTTCTCTGTGGTGAGTGGTGGATATTGTATCGGAATCGTGAATATCTCGATATCTGTCAATCAGTGAAATTGGTCTATAGCTGGAGCTATACATTGGAGCTATAACACTCTGTTGGGTTTTTCCCCACTTTCTGGATAACTATTATTGATGCCTCTAGCATTTATTTCGGGAGAGGCGTTCCCTCCTGTATTTTGTTGTATAATTTGTCTAGTTTTGGAGCTAACATAGTGCCCTTGTAGAGTTTTTACAATATGTATCTAATGTCTTTGCTGTTTAAATGGTTTATCAGTCCTCAAAGCCATATGTAAAGTGTTCTAGCTTTGAAATTGCCTCTAAAACTCAAACTGGCTCTGACTTTGCCCCTTTGTTTACACATTTACATGTCCAGAGGCCACTGACAGCTTTCCCAGAGCCCAGGACTAGAGTCTCCACCATGGCCTTGCTGTCGACTGCCATGTGAGTAGCCCCTCTCTTTCTCTTACACTCTGTCACACTCCCACTATCTGTTAATTACTCTCTCCTCCCTCTCTTTCTCACTCTCTCCCTACCCCTTTCACTCTCTCTCATCCCCCTTTCTCTCTCTCATACTCTCTCTCTTTCTTCCACTACCCCCTTGCATTTCTCCCCCCCAGTCTCCCCTTGCATTTCTCCACCCCATCTCCAATGCATTTTCCCCGCCCTAGAATTATCCCCTCCACTTCCCCCTTTGCATTTCTCTCCCTTGCATTTTGCCCCCACTCCCTTCCATTGCATTCCTGCTCCCTCCCAGGCATTTCTCCCACTCTCCCCCTTTGCATATGCCCCCCCCCCCAATATCCCCTTTGCATTTCTCACCTTCCTCACTCCCCACCCTTGCCTTTCCCTCCCCCTATACTTACCCCCTGGCCTCCCTTTGCATTTCACCCCCTCCACTCTCCCCTCCTTTCTTTCCCCCCCCCCCTGCATTTCCCCCCCCCCCCCCCCCCCCCCCTTTTGAATTTCTTCCCCCCCCCCCCCCCCCTGCAAGCCGGCCAGGCCACCTGAGCCTCAGTGCGCTGTACAAGTGTCCCAGCTCTCCCCCACTGTTTAGCTTTCTTATATTTTTTGTTGTAGATTTTCTTAATGGACATTTGATAAATAAGAACAGTAAATGAAGGAATACATATGTTCTGTACTATACATAAATGGTTATAAATGGTTATCTGCATAATCATTCTATAAGTGCTATGTTCTATATAAATAATACATAACAACTGGGGGGCATTTAATACAAAACATTATAGTGCAGTGGTAATTTAAGACAGTGAAGTGATACAGTAAGCTAAATATTGTGGATTCATTTAAAACACTCTTACAAAACAAGAAATCGTTATAATTGTATAAGATACAGTACACTCTGTGATTCAGGTCTCTCATTTATCACTCTGCTGCAATTGCTTCTTGAGACACCTTATGTTATTCTGTGACATATAAAGAATCACAGCCCTTAAATGTTTATTTGTCTCTGAACACTGAAGAAAGACAGGGAAATCAATAAAACAAAAGACCAAGATGTTTTATCTTCTCAAGTTCCACAATCTAGTTTTTATAAATAAATAATTCAATGTAAATGGCATCATTCTATTGCTTGTGCAGTATAAGAAATCCAGTATTCTTAGGCCTAGATGCACTCAAATCTATTAAGCTACTTCATAGCCACCTCTGGCAGAGGCATGGACGACTCCACATCTCAGAGCTCTCCCTCATAGAAAGGTGTTCCAGCAGATGTTTGTCTGTGAGATGGCCCTATGTACATGTGTTGTAGCCATTATTGCTCCCACTGGCATGTTGCAGCGGGACACACACAATGAACCAGCTGGAACAGGCGCCATTTAATAGCAAGACACATGAAAAAACGCACCAGCATGCGCGTGCTTGAAGGTGCAATAACATCTACTCTATATCTATCTAATAATTACAATACAATTAATTATGCTATGTGACAAGACATTTGAAATATTAGATTTCAATGTTTTTTAAAAATATACATAATACTGAAGAAAATGTTCTTAAGATGTAGCATGTCTTCTATTACAATTATGTAGGAATTCCCTTAATAATGTTATTAGGCCATTTACAGATTTCCTGGGGTCCAGGACTAGAGCTTTGCCTACTAGTGGTACAGTAAATATCGTTCAAGAGTAATTGTAGCTGTGCATGGGAACATTACAGCACTTAACACTTCTGGGTTAATACTTATTATCACTTGTAATGTAACCCCTCTTTCCCAAATGTTTGCTTTTAATCCAAACTTACTGTACACAACGCCACACTTTAGAATATTCATATACCTTACATGGTAATAAACACATAGCAAACAAGTGTTGAAAAATATTTTTTTTATTTTTACTGACAAAACATTAAAAAAAACACCACACATACTCACCCACAACTACCTCCCCCCCCTTAACACCCTCCAACACACTTACTAACAAACCCCCACACTACCCCAATAACCCTCATCAGCCATCCAACATCCCTCTACCACCACACTACCCTCACCCCCCCCCCCAATAACCCTCCAACACCCATCACCAACCCCCTGAAACCCACCCCCAAAAAAGAAAACCATAAAGACTGACTGTCTGGACCTTCCTGTAGGTGCCTTCTTTACCTTCTGTCAGCCATGCTTAAAGAAGCAAAACGTGAAATCTTATATGGGCGTTTTTTTTTTAATATAAATCAGTTCTGTAGTATTAAAGCTGCAGTTCATGCAATATCCTGCATGTGTGTTTTTTTTTAATAAATCAGTTCTGTAGTAAGAAAAAATACTTTTAGCATTTTCTGTTTTAAAAAAAAAAACTTTGAAAGACCAATTTTCTTGTATTCTATTTTAACAAGCATGCTTGTTCCTATAGCAACGATTTACATTCCCCATATTTAAAGATGTCGCCAAACTTTGCCAATCAATAGACGGAGAACGAATTGACCGACAGCCATGCAGTTTTTTTAGGTAAGTAGAAATTGCCCACATGAAACTATTAAAGTTAAAAAAAAAACTAAAAAAAAAAAAAAAACGGGAGCCTGAACTGCAGCTTTAAATAATAGTGACTGTTTAAAAAATAAACTTTTTATTATTCAACTCAATACAATTTTTAATCAGTTTAAAGCATCCTTTGATTTAAATAGCAGGCTTTAGTTCACCTCCCAAGCAGGGCAATATCTTTGCAAAACACTCCTGTTTGTGATACTTTGTTGTCAATGTTCCCAGCAGTTAGAGCTGCAAATTGTAACAATAGATAATCTTACTTTAGTAATAAAAGGATACATTGTAGCTGCTGAGTTACACTGACTGAAAGATTGATTGAAACAAAGGCGAACCTTATGTTATGCACAGATTCAAAATCTTCACAGATTTATAACAGGAGCACAAAATGATTGCCAGTTTAGGTAATTAAAGTAGATTATACATTATCCCATGCTTTACATATAAAACCTTGTCAGAAGTCCCATTCAAGAATTAAATTAAACTCTTGTTAAAACTACTGTGACACACACCTTGTAATGAGAATGTTGTTTTCTTGTGTTTCTGATGGCCTAGGCTGGTGCATGATGAGTTAACTTTTGTCTCTTAGGCCATGCCTATAGTGCCGTCGATGGCGACGGCGACACGGCGGGTGACGTCACCCCTCGCCGTCGCCACTGCCGAAAGTTATGTTTTTCGGGCGGCGGGGTCGCAGATTCCGGCAATTTGATTTGTTCAAGGGCCGCCACGTGACGCGACAGCCCTTGAAAAATCAAATTTTGCCGGCTTCCAGTTTCCGCGACGGCGACGTTGCTCCGTTGCTTTGTCACCGTCGCGTGCACTATAAGCGCACGCGGCAGCGGCAATGTATTTGTATTCGGGCGACGTCGCATCACCGGCACTATAAGCGCGGCCTTACACACATGCTTAAATGTAGGTGATTTTCTGCTGTGATCAGGAAAACAAGAAGTGGAAAATAACTGGAATAGTATGTTTGGGGTATAGCTGTACTCCCCCCTGTCCCTCTCATAACTGGGATGTTGGCTGAATGCTTGGATGTATTCTCTGATACATTTGTACAGCGCAGAAATGTGCCAGACTCTCAACTGTGGCAAAGCTGATAGTATACTCAGGACTGCGCGCAGTACAAGTTGATCTATTGACCAGTAAATTCATCTTAACCGATGATGGGAGAACCCTGGTTGTTGATGACATCATGAGCGGTATCCTGAGTGCCACAGAATGCTGAAATATATCCAAAGCTAAGTATCCAATAAATAATATTTTATATATATATATATATATATATATATATATATATATATATATATATTCACCCACCCTTCTGTCATGTCTGGATATAAATTACTATATATGCCCTGTGCTTGAGCAGTCTTACCACGCTCTATATTTATGAGGAGAGGCAAGCTAATTTAGATTTGTTTACATTAGAAAAGAGGCATCTAAGAGGGGATATGATAACTATGTAGAAATATATTTGTGGAAATTACAAGGAACTTTCAAAATAACTATTCATCCCATCTAATAACACAATAATACAGGCCCCCAAAATGCAATACCCACAACACAGTAACACCACCCCAGTGGAACACAAAAGTACTGAGGGTGCCCTGGGCACCTAACCACCCCAGTGTCCAGAGAGTCAGGCCCACCCAAAGAGTGTGTGGAGTAGTGCTACCACCTGAATGGCCATTGGTGCATGTTGGGTACCTTCCTAGTCTTAGGCCAGACTAGGGCGACTTGGGATGGTAGATCCGCAGGACCGCAAAGTGATCCACCAACGCAGACTACCGGATCCTTGTTCTCCGCCGAATGCATCCACCTCTTGAGGGAGCTCCAGCTGGAGTGTGTCCCTTAATGTCTCTGATAATATGCCTGTGGTCTGGTCCCAGACCGCAGGCCGTGCACATTGCGTGGCATCCATCACCGGTGTACTAACAATATACAGCTACTGGAGAAGCATCAATATCTATGGGCCTTCCCTACAGCAGCCATAAACTACAGGGAGTCGGGGCCTACCTGGGACCTAGGGAGAGATCTGGCCTAATCTAGTGGAGCACTGCTCCCTGGACACTACCTCAGTCCTCGATGTCTTGCTCCCGACTGGCGAGCAGTCATTAGCGCTCCAAATTTATCTCTCCCTCTCTGCGTGGGTTCTTCAGCACTATTGGCTGTGCGGGTCCACGTGGGAAGCAGCCCAGAGGGCTGCTGGGACATGTAGTCCCGTTCTCTAATGGCCGCCGCACTAACTTCTACTGCGCATGAGCGAGAACTCTATCGCGCATGCGTGAGTTTCCAAAATGGCGACGCCCTGCTTCGGCCATCCATCGCGGAACTCCAGCACTCAGGACAATCCGCAGCCTCCCCCACACGCCAGTTTTTCTCTTCTTTGTCTCAGCAGCCTCCCCTGCACCTGCTACGGAGGTGAGCGGGGACCCGGCTACATAAGAATTAACATGTTGCATTATAAGATAATGATTAATGATAATGAATAAGGTATATTCCTTGAAATGCCACGGTACCCATTTCTCAGTAATTTGTACTGTCTAGTTGCCTTAATATTTCAAGAGCTGTAAACATGCAATGCTACTTGCAGAAAGGCATTCTTGAAAACTAGAGTAGCCAAATTAGAGTATGGTTCCTTATAGTATTCTGCTACCTAAACCATATCACTTGTAATTCTCATCCAGTAGCTTAGTTCCACAACAAGTGTATTTTCTGATCTTTCACCATTGAAACAAAAAAATAGGAGCTTAGGGATCCATTCATTCTAATTAAACAGATATCAAGCCCTATTTCTTATTTACCATATTGACTGCCTAATACGTTTAAGATGCATTGCTTTATTGGATTGATAAGCACTGCTGTGTGTTTTGTTTTGCAGGTGCTAGAGTTTGTGCTGGGGAGACTCTTGCAAGAATGGAGGTTTTCATCTTTTTCACAAATCTGCTGCAGAAATTCACATTCCGCCCACCTTCTGGTGTCACTGATGTGAATCTAAACTCAGGAATTGGACTTACAACCACACCATTACCACATATGATCTGCGCCATACCCCGTTTTTAGGATTTAGGAGACAACATTGGGGTAGATCATCAGAAGTTCGTTAAATACTTAACGATATGTTTACTTCAATTAATATATCCTTAAGTGCTAATAGGGATCTTCAAATCTCAATAACGATACATTAAGTGCTGTTTTCAGATATAAGGAGCCCTTGCATTATTATAACGGGTGTGTGCTAATGATATGCAAAAGAGGTGTTCCCTCTATCAAAGAATATCCTCAGAGCACTGTTACAGTGAACACAGGGATTTAATGTAAGGTCATGGCAAAAGGTTTTGTTACTCACATCCAGACCCTGAAATAGGTATTTTATAGGTTCTTGATAAGCGTTAAATCCCAGTGCTGTAGGTATGATTAACTATTGTATTGCTATTTACAAGGTTCTTTTCCTCTCCTGTCATCTCTTTTTTACTTTAATTAAACACCTATTCCGGGACCTGATAGAAGTAATGGCATCTTTGGGTAAGACCTGCTTAATGCCTTGTTATTTAAGTAATAATCCCCTCAGAACAGGGCATTACTGGCCAATAATGCCCTGGCTGGAAGAGTTGAAGGCCCGAGGCGAAGCCGAGGGACTTTAACCCATAATGCCCTGTTCTGAGGGGATTATTACTATTATAGGCTAAATGTAGGCTTTTTTTTTTTTTTTAATTTTTCATAAAGATACATTTTTGTAGTAATTGATTTTTATCAGTGTATATACAGGCATACCCCGCATTAACGTACGCAATGGGACCGGAGCATGTATGTAAAGCGAAAATGTACTTAAAGTGAAGCACTCCCTTTTTCCCCACGTATCGATGCATGTACTGTACGGCAATCGTCATATACGTGCATAACCGATGGAAATAACGCATGTGTAACAGGCTCTATAGTCTCCCCGCTTGCGCACAGCTTCGGTACAAGTAGGGAGCCGGTATTGCTGTTCAGGACGTGCTGACAGGCGCATGCGTGAGCTGCCATTTGCCTGTTGAGCGATATGTACTTACTTGCGAGTGTACTTAAAGTGAGTGTCCTTAAACCGGGGTATGCCTGTACCTGTGTAGGAAAAAGAAGTAAAGTAGAAGATGAGAGGGCTGAGGGGCGGGAGAGAGAGAGGTTTAGGGGGGGAAGAGAGGTGTAGGGGAGGAGAGAGGTGAAGGAGGGGTGGAAGAGAGAGGTGAAGGAGAGGAGAAAGAGAAGTGAAGAAGGGGGGAAGAGAGGTGGTTGGGGGTGGGGAGAAAGGTGAGGGGTAAGAGAGAGGTGAGGGGGGGAAGAGGTGGTGAGGGGGGAAAGAGGGAGGTGAGGGGGAGAGAGGGAGGTGAGGGGGAGAGAGAGAGAGGTAGGGGGGAGAGAGGTGAGGGGTAAGAGAAAGAGGTGAGAGGGGGAAGAGAGAGGTGAGGGGGGAGAGAAGAGGGGAGAAAAGAGAGAGGTGAGGGGAGAAAAGGGGCGAGGGGAGAAAAGGGGGGAGGGGGAGAATTGGGGGGAAGGGAGGGGGAGAGGTGGGGGGAGGGGAGGGGGGGGAGAGAAGGGGGAGACTGTGATATTTACTACAACTAAATAAAAAGAAATACAAATTACCTTACAGTAGCACAGGCAATAGATGTGGTGAGAAATATTACTTTGTTGCAAGCAACAAAGTTACCAGTTAGGTCATGGCAGCTTCTGACAGCACTAGCAGCTGTCAGAGAGGGAGAGAGGCTACTTGTGCTGCTGTGTTCCATGTGCTCAGTGAGGAGAGGAGCAGAGGTGCTGCAGTTAAGTTTTAAACTTTCCATATGAATTTTTTTCAATTTTCAATTTTTACAATTTTTTCTCAGCGCGAGCCCCTGCATCTCTGTTTTGATGCGAGTTGGCAAATTGTCAAAAATTCCGGGCATTACTGAATGAATAATGCCCCTAATTCTGACCAATCAGAGAGCAGGGATTTCAGTAATGCCTGGAATTTTACTGCTTTAGCCTATAATAACTCATAACAACTGGTGTTGGTGTTATTCATGTGTGCACTCGTGGCTGAGATCGACAATCCAAATCAATCTCTTGAACAAGTAATTTTCTTGTCAGAACACACCTCTATTGCCCAGATGCTGCGGTTAGAGCGATATCAACCCCTCTGCTCCAAACAAAAAGAGGGGTTCATTTAAACACCTTTCTGTTAGGGTGTCATGACAATGTTGACCCAGTCAGTAAGATGTTAGTGCAAACAAAAGAAAGCAGCATCATTAGATTTACATTTTAAATTATCTCCCGCCTTCTGAATAAACATCTATCACCCATGCTCTGCCCTTTTATTTGTTGTAATACTCCCAAAACCCAGGCAGTGGTACACTATATGTAGAAAGGCGCCGTCTTGTGCTCTGGGGTGTGTGATCAATAGCTTGCTAGCTAGATGTGAATCAGGGGGAGGGGGAGAGTGTGCATGCTACGTGGGAAGAGATATGTGTCCTAGGAATCGTAGTGTTGCAGCTACACTCCGTAAGGACTAAAACAGGATCCCACCAATAAAAGCAGCTTATGTGGGACAGAGTATGAGGCAATAGAGGTTTAGAGGAATCTTCTTACCTCATATGTATAGCCTCGCATCCTGTTTCGAAGTTCCGCTGCTGGCTGCCTCGACCCACGCCATCATCCATGTACTCAGTAAATCCTCCTTCTCTCTCCCCCTTCCGGGTGCCGCCGACAGAGATAAACAGCAGATAGAGATAAACAAGAAGAAATCGGGGAACTCACATTTGTCCACGGTAAAATAAAGAGAAAAAATAGGGTAACCAGGTATTTCTTGACCAAAAAAAGGCTTTATTGGAGCATATAAAAAGATGTTCAATAGGGAACAGTCCTCCCACGCATTTCACGCAATTGTTGCAGTTTCTTAAGGAGTGAGAAAGATCCTTGAGAAAGCTCAACACTTGCGTGAAACGCGTGGGAGGACTGTTTTTTCTCTTAATTTCACTGTGGACAGCATGTGAATGCCCGGATTTCTTCTTATTTATCTCTATCTACTGGTACACTATAGTTGAATAAGAGAATATCTATTGAGATAGGTGAGATAGTACTGTGGAGTCACTTTAAGTAAACAAAGAGAACTCGGGCGCTAACTCATATAAAGGACTAAATCAGAAAAAATATAAATAAATAAATAGAACAATATTACCGTAACTACAATGTAGCTACCCTCCTCTTCAAGGAGGGGAAGAATGTAGATCCCAGTCTGCTGCAACCCCAATAGGATCTATCCAAGACCCTTAGTAGATACAGAAAAAAAACACATAAAGGGGGAGCAAGGGATTAGATAGTCAAAGGTGATGGATAAAAATATATATGCAATCTCGACCAGCGGGGATAGGGAAAATAGCACAAATGTAAGGTCTCAATACTCAAACGGCCATGTGTAAGTAAATACACAACATGTGGTATCTGTACTTGTCTTTGCTTGTCTTTATATTGTCTTGTCTTTACTTGCAACTCTTCTATGGTAGTCCTTGTCCACGTGGTCCTCAGATACTTCCAATATCATATATAGTGTAAAAGGAGCAAGGGATTAGTTGATGTACTTATGCAGTATAGTAGGGGGATCAGCCAGGGGAGGTTTAGAGTGAATAATGCTAATAATATCCCAATACTCACATGGGCATGTATAAGTACATACACAACAAGGGGTTTCTGTTCCTTTAAAGTGGATCCAGAAATCTCTCTCCCTTTAGTGATGATGTTTCTCCATGTGCCAGACACAGCTCACACCCACGTGATCCCGATAAAATGTATAGGAGATGTGTTAATAGTAGATAAAGTGCATTTATTCACACATATATAACACAACATTTACATGTACACCAGCCAAAATCAGCAACACCACTGACCGTGTGCAATGCAGCATATGATATCCTTAACGCCGCGTCCGGAATACAGGATCATGCAGGAGATCTTTAAACACAGCACACTCGGTCAGCTACAGAGGGTTCAATGGGACAAACTTCCTTCTGAGTATGAGCAACGCATTTCGCCGATGCCCAAAAAAATATAGGATTATCATTTCTCATTTTATTCTAAACTTCCCCACCCCCACAAATACAACATTTAACTTTTAATTTTAACCACAGTGGAAACACATCTGCCCACACAACATTTTTTAATTTATAAACAGTGTTGGTGTCGTTTAATAAGGGGTACTCATGTATGTTTCTGTACAGTACAGGGCTAATACTGGTTAACACCCCAATTCTCTTCCCCCAGTCCCCTTTCCCGACACTACCCCCTCCACCCCATACAACACCCTCAGCAACCCCACCCCCCAGAAAGAAGATTGTCTCTCTGGCTCCTTGATTCCCCTGTTTTGTAGTGTGTGACAGAGCACAGCCAAACGACGTTCAAACTTGGTAAGAAATGAAGAAATCCAGGGCGAACTCCAAATTAACGGATCAGTTTATTGCAGGCTTCAACAGCAGTAGGACTACATGAACGCACCTACGCGTTTCATGCCGGAGCACTTTATCAAGGTGTACAAGGAAATACATGCATTTTTATACATACCTGCCTTGTCCACCGCGATGCAGAGGATGACGTCAGCGACGCGCGACCGTAAGAGAAGTCGCGCTGACGTAACATGCATCCTCATTGGCCCAGCGGATCAGGTGGTATGTTTTTTTTCTTAAAACAAACTTTAAACATAAAAACATTGACAAACAACATCAATTACGAAATAATAAAAAACAAGAATATGAATTCTTGTATACATAATATAAATTAATATATAATATGCAAACCCCTGAACAACTGTAGTAGACAGTAATAATATAATACTATAATACTAAATATATATGATTAGAATGGTATAACTGGATGTAACTTACACCACTTGTAGTTAATTGTAATAACCATACTAGTATATGCATATAAAAGATATCATGAAGAATACATGCTGGTTCTAGGGAGCTGTCTACAACAAAGGCAGAAAGTTGTTATAGTACATAAATACAGTCTCATAATGTGGAAAAAATAGAAATTTTAAAGATATTAATTATAGAGATATAGTTTACCTATGATGTTATAATCACCATTTATATATCATATGTACATTATATATCATGATACACAGAACAATTCTAATATAAACATAACCTGAGTGAAACATTATAACACAAACATACACAGAAACTGTAATATGATAATTATATCTGTGTGGAGAAAATTATACTTTCAAAACATCAAACGGGACCAGCCTATTCTGATTCCTATCATATAACTACAATGGAATAATTAGTTAAGACCAATAACAGACATAACCATGTCAATTAAAAATATACTAAAATAAAATATATTCTATAGAAAATGGCTTCAGTCCCAATCAATGTTTATCCCTAATGGTTTCCAGGTTCTTAAGGTAAAAATCCAAAAGGCTTCCCATCTATCTAACGCCTTTATTCTGTCACCCCCTCTAGGGAGCGAGTCAACCTGCTCACCTTGGAATCTGAAGAGATCGATATTACCCTTAGGGCAGTTTGAGAAATATTTATGAACAGGATGGTTCTGATCCTTTTTTGCAATAAGCCGGAGGTGCTCCATAATTCTAACTTTCAGACATCTAGTGGTCCTGCTGACATATTGTTGCCCGCAGCCACACGTTAATAGATAGATGATGAAAGTTGAATTGCATTTATGAACGTCTAAATTCTATGTATTTCTCTTGTAACTTGTAACGCTGTACTGCCCGCAGACCAGACCAGTCCCCAGTACTGAGGTGGGTATAACACACACCCACAGCAGTGAGGGCATGTGAGAGAGGGTTAGCCAGATACTTGCTGAGTACGGGGCGCCAGAGGTCAGAGTAGTGAAGTCCAAAGCCGTGGGTCAAGGGTAGGAGAAAACAATGTAGTCGTAGTCTGAAGCCAAGTCCAGGGGTAAGAGAGGTACACGTAATCAAATGGAAGCCGAGATCAAGTCCAGAGAGGGTACACGGAGGGAAGGTTCAGGAACGAGAGCTGAAACACAGAAGAGAGCAAGGCACAGAACTCCGAACAGCACAAAGTCACAAGAAGCTATGCAGAGCGAGGAAGGAGAGGACGGACTGGGGTATTATACTGCGGTAGACCAATAGAGGATAGAGGTGGGGCGGAGGTGCATCCAGGCAGTCCCTGTGATAGGCTCAGGGACATAGAGGAGATGGGAGCCAGATGCGTTGTTGGGGTGAGTGAGGTGGCGTCCCGCGATTGGCGGGGGCGGGGCCAGCCAATGCGAGATGAGGGCAGAAAGGATTGGGTGCGCACACACCCTGTAACACTCCTGCGCATGCGACCCAGAAGTTTGGAGGCAGTGGCGGCGTGTGCCGCAGAGGAGAGAGAGCGGGGCGGCATCTGGCCTACGGAGATGGGGGCCCGGCCGGCAGACCGAGCAGCGGGTGCGGCGGCACTCGGGGCAGGTAAGGGGGGGACACGCCGTGGGGTACGTGTCCTCCGATTCCTTATATAACTGAAGATGTAAAAGTCTGCATTGGACTCATTTTCGTACATATTTTGCAATGATTGCCTTTAAATGACCCCTTTGGTAATGCAGACTTATTATCATTTTTCAGTCTTAAAAGACTCAGTGATAATGTATTTGCTATTGTTTTAGCTCTTTTAAAAATTATATTGGGGCCTGCAGAAATATAAGGTTTTTGAATGGGATCATGTGATAAAACACTCCAATGCTTTTTGAATGTACATTCAGCTTGTTTATTATAAGGAGTAATGAATGGGGGACAGTCATTAGGCATTGATCTTTTGGATGAACGTTTCAAAAGTGAAGTTTGATGTTAATGTTACTTCTTTAATAGAACTATCCAAGTCCTCTGACTATACCCCCTGTTAAGGAAGCGTTTGCATAGATCTTTTGACAGGACTTCATAGTCCTCCTAGAGCAGTTACGATGTGCCCTCATGATTTGCCCTTTGGGTATCCCCTGAACAGGGCTCGCTCTGAAAAAAGTATTCCATGAGTTTGGTTTCCGAAATAAAGTGGTCAGAATGTGAAGTGCATTATCAATGTTTAAGCAAAGAAAATAGTGTATGTGATGTAAGTTATAAGTGTAAGTTAAGGAAAAATTGTAACCATTGTGATTAAGTGAATCAATGAATACTAAAAGGGTGGAGACGTCACCTTCCCAAATAAACCGAAGGTCATCTATGTAACGTGTATAAAACAAAATGTGCTCCCTATACTTGTTCATTTTTCCAAACACATGGAACGACTCGCACCATCCCATGAAGAGATTGGCATAGGATGGGGAAAAGCTTGTCCCCATTGCCGTTCCACATGTTTGGAGATAATGAACCCCATCAAACAAAAAATAAATTGTGTGAGAAGAAAGTGAATGGAATCTAAAATGAACGTGATATGTGCTGGTGCTAAATCAGACCTTATGAGAATCCCGGAAGCTAAGACACGCAGTGCCTGTGAACTGTGGCTGCTGGGGAGAGTGAATCCCGATCAGTGTTTCTCCACTCACTACACTAGCCCTGACGGTCCCGTCCATTGGAGAGTCAGGGAGGTGGGGATGAACAACAGCAGTATCCGTGGACATAACACAGCCTGTGAGAGAGGACACGGTGCCTACTGTGGATCCTATATTCTGCGCAACTGACAGAGAAGCACATTGTCTATACTGGTTTTTATATCTACATGCATATATATTATTTTTATTCTGTACGTGCATATTTACCTTCTTTACTTACATTTCTAATTTTATATACTACACTATGAAAGTCTTGCACTTTTTTCTCTTTTTGTTCATTTAGCTGGCGTTATCTTGACCTCATGAGGAAGTAGCGAGCAGCTGCCAAGCCCAGTTCATGGGAGATAACAGTATTCAAGGACTTAACATAGAGTGTCACCCATACAAGGCTTGATTCCCCTGCCTACTTGATTCCTTCATTAACCAAAAATCTGCAGAGGAAAGGAGACAATCACTGTGTTACAGTACTATGGAAGAAGTATGGAAAATATACATGTGCTGAGTGTTTTGTTAAACTGCATACTGGTATATTACACTTTATTGTGTAACTACTTTAAATTGAACTACATTACAATTGCATAATCCCTTTTTTTTAATCCTTTTTTTAATAAAGGGTGAAACTGCATCAGTAGAGATGTACAAGGTCATTAGACAAAGAGACGTGAACATTTTATCTTCTTTTCAGGTACCTGCTTCAAGCACTGTAGTATTCAGGGTATCATAGGCAAAGATATTCAATGCGGCACCTGATGGACACGCACTTAACTGCAACAACAGAAATACTAATTCTGTCTGACCACAAACGAAGTCCGTGCAGGCTCAGTGTACAGTGAGGATGCGGATGTGGTGCGCACTTTTGCGCGTCTTTTGAACATAAATCATGCTTTATCTGTATGTTGTAAATTATGCAATTCTAGGAAGCATGTATTTTCAGTTAAACTACATTCCAACGGGTTATTTAAAAGGGGAATCCATCCTAGGACTAATAGTGAACTAATGCCAGTGACATGTTTAAGGGGTTAAATCTGGGTAATTGATGCCATTTACCCCCATCCGACATCTATATGTAAAAAGTATGGTATATAGGCAGCACTCAATAAAAGCAAAATATGGCTCGTCAAACGTGCTAGTGATGCGGGGGGATAATGAAGGGATCCTAACCCTCCTACACAATATTCCAGGAAAAAGGGGAGATAACAGCACTCAAAATTAATGACAATATAACGGGTTTATGGCAAAGAATAAAGAAATATATTGTATATCAAACAATGAGAGATGCCCTACAGCTTGTGTACTGCAAACACTACACAATGTGTATATACAAAGTGACACAATGGTTAACAGTGAGAGGATGGGGTGGGTGGGGAAGGGAACACACATGGTGGGGGAGGGAAGGGAGGAAAAAAGAGTGAGGAAAGGACAAAGGACACACTAGGTAGCATAAGACAACAGAAAGCAAGAGTTATCTGTAGGGATGGGGGTCAACATTTGGGGTGGAATGCCCCTTCTTCAGGCCCATTCCCACAGGCCCATGGGGTCTGTGGTACTTCCCTTATACCCCACCTACTACCGATCCCTCTGTTGGAGTAAAAATGCGAATTGGGTAGTGTCAGAAAGTAAATACTCTGAAGTCAGAAATAAACTCAACCAAGGACCAAATCGTAATAATTACAGCATCTCTATTGTCACCTGCTAGGAGCAAAAACCAAATAATCGCCAAACAGAAGACTGTCCAAGCAGCAAAATAATCACAATGTTTTAGGCACACCTCAATCTTATGAGAACAGCTCTAAGCCACAAGAAATGATCAGTGTGAGGATTCGCCATCCTGGCGGTCGCAGACCGTCTCCTCACCTCAACAAGCCGCATGCGCAGTTCCATGGTCGCAGTATGCGCACGTGGAGCTTGCGCACTCTGTACAGCCGACTGTGGATTCAGACCCCGCTCCCATCACTGTCACACGATGTGGATGTTCGACCAGCCTCCCTGCTGACGCACGAGTCAGGTCCACCCTCTGACCTCCGTGAAGCGCGCGGGTCGAGGCGCGACTGGCTGCGCCCCCTCTGGTCCCAGGAATCGGCGTGGGAGTGAGGCGCAATCTAAACTCCGCCCCCTGGCTTCTGTGATGCACGCAGGATGGCGCGCGAGCAGTTCCACCATCAACCCTGATTAGGCTGCATCATAGAGCACACCTGTGTGCACCAGCAGCCAATCGAATTACACTTCCTGGTTCCGCCCTGGCTGGCTATTGGAGGCTCCTCCTTTATATACTTTCACTCTGCAGTCAGTGATCGCTGAGCATAGTCATTGTGACGCCGTGCCTTTCCACATCTTTGTTGTTTATCCTTGCCTTGTATGCTATTAACCTCTTGTCGCCTGAACCCTGCTAACTCCTTGGACTCCGCTTCTCTCTACAGTACTTCGGATCTGGCTTGTACGACGATTCTCCAGTCTCCAGTCCTGACTGTGGCTAAATACTCCAACGATCCGACATTCTCCTATCTTGAACCTGGCAACGTACCCCGATTATCCGATACTCTCCAATCCTGAACCTGGCTACGAACTACGATGATCCGAAACTCTCCACTCCTGAACTTGGCAAGTACCTTAACCATTCTCCAATCTATAATCCTGACCTGGCTTTAATGACTACTCTACATCCTAGGCGTGCCCGCGTGGCTGTGGGTTGGCGTTATCCAATCCCCTACATCAGCACCGCGGTCGCGCTTCGTTTGTGGTGAGCTACGCATTACAATCAGTCTTCACACTGTTTACAGTATCTGCCAGAAACCAAGGACTGATAATTGTACAAACAGAATGACAGGTCTTTACTGTGGTGTAACCTGAGGTCCTAGCATATGAATCTGCAACGCATAGACAGTGTCAGAGTCCTGATCTCAGGGACAAACAAGTGCATACACAGAAAGCATAGAATTCTATGATGTGAAGCAATTTGAACCAAATAACGTTACGTGTCCCTGAAACTGTGGGGCTTTGAATATTTAAATATTTTTTTAGCACAGACCAATAAAATTGAGAATCCATATTATGATAGTTGGAAACACCATGAAAACAGAAAATTAAGAAAGAGGGGGGGGAGGGAGAGGGGAGAAGGGAGGGGAGAAGGGGAGAAGGGGAGAGGGGGAGTCACCGGATTTGCACAAAAACTTTAAATATAACACTTCAGTGTACATAGGGCCTCATGCAGTAAGCTCCGTCAGCTGGGGGTGTAGGGGAGGTGTTCGTCAGCTGGGGGGTGTTTGGCAGGTGATCGGGGGTGTTCGGCAGGTGAGTGGGAGTTTCGGCATGTGGTGAAGGGGAGTTTCGGCATTGGTTGGTGGGGGGTTTTGGCATGTGGTGGGGGGGTAGGGCATGTGGTGGGGGAGTTCGGCATGTGGTGGAGCAAGGGGGTTCAGTATGTGGTGGTGGGGGGGTATCTGCGACCCAACCACTTGGTTACCTGTGAGAAGAGGCAGCCAGGGGCAAGTGAAGAGATGGTGAGGTGCCCCTGAGACACTGGAGTAGGGGCCGGTGCGACGGCTGTGGGTGATGGCGGGGTTCCCCATGGGACTGTGGTGGTGCTGGGCATGGGGCGGTAGTTGGCAGGCCATCCGTGGGTAATGCGGGGACCAGGCTGTACTGTGGGGGTGTTACGCCGGTGCTGCCCGCAGACCAGACCCGTCCCCTGAGCTGAAGGGGGAAGTGGTAATACACGCACCCGCAGCAAAGGGAGCGTGTCCGGAGTGTGGTATGAAGTGTTGCCAGGCCAGGTGTAGTAAGGTAGACAATACTTGCCGGTACCGGTTGTAGAGATAGAGTGAAGGATGCCTCGCCGAAGTCAGGGAGTGGAGAGTGGAGATAGGTCGTTGTCCAAGCCGTGTTCAAGGGGTTACCAGAGTGAGCGTTGTCCAAGGAGTGCCGAGATCAGAGAGCCAGAGGGGGTAGGTATTAGTCGTCGAGCTGCGTCAGCAACCTGTGAAACACTGAGAGAATCCAGAAGTACTTCCATACAGAGACTATGTCGAGCAAAGACTGAGAGCAGAGAGGAGCTAGATAAAGCAGGAAGGTCCAATTAGGAACGGAGGCGGGACAGGAAGAGCTACAGTGAGACACTGCAGATTGGTGCAGGCATAACTGGCCAGGTGAGTCTTGTTAGTAACCTGAGTATGCCCGTGCAGTGTGCGGGGGCGGAGCCTGAGGTCCGGGGGACGGGAATAAGTGTGTGCAGACTGAGCGTGCTCCGTAACTCGTGTACGCGTGTGAACCGAGCCAGTGGATGGTGCAGGTGTGCGTGCAGGAGGGCATGGGCGCGCCCGGCGCTGAGCAGAGTAATCGCCGAGGGGAGTGATCCCGCGATGGCGGTAGGGGCGAGGAGCCGTGGAGGCCGGTAAGGCAGAATTGTTTTGTGTGTCCAGGGGCTCCATGCGGGGAGGGAGTGCTCTGTGTGGGGAGCGAGGAGAACGCCGATTCCTGACAGGGGGGTGGGTAGCTGGTGGGACGAGCAGCGACGCGGGTGGTCCGGTGGAAGTGTGGGGGTGGTGCCGTTGCTGGCGGGACGTGCGGCAGTGATTCGGGGAGGGGGGCGGCAGTACTGTGGTTGGTATTGTCCCGGGGGGGGGTTCGGGCGCAGGGGGTAGTGGGACTGCGGTGGGGATTGGCGGGGGGGGGGTGCATGGCTGCAGGGGGGGAGGGGACAGATGCGAGGGCTGGCACAGTACGGGGTCCGCGAGCATGGTGAGGAGGGGAGAAGCACCGATGGAGGTGACGTGTTGGCCCCTCCTTGTGGGGGAGACACGGGAGGCTGCGGGGTTTGTGCCGTGGGGGGGCTGAGCAATGTCGGGCGGCAGGCGGGAGAGAAACAGGTGGCTGAGGGGTTTGTGCCGTGAGGGGGCTCAGCAATGTCGGGAGGCGGGCTTGAGATACATGGGTGGCTGTGGGCCCCACAGTGCACCAGTACCCCAGGGTCTGGAGGCCTCCAGGTGGTCCCTGCCATGTGCCTTGGGCCTCCATTTGGTCCCTTTGTGTCACCGTGGGCCCAAAATGGGGTCGACGGGTGGGCCCACAGGTGTCTGGGTGTTCCCGGGTCAGCCCCGCAGGTGTCTGTGGTTCCCACGGGTGGTTCCCATGGGGGTCTGGGGGCCTACATTTAAATAAATCAACCCCCCACACCACCAAACACACATACAGTACAGTAATGGGAAAAATAAATATTATCCAGATATGGATAATAGCTTATTTGTCCATTATTAAACACATTAACTAGCATAAGTAAATAAATACAGTTCTACTTACCACAGCAATATGAAGCCCCTTCGCCAGCAAAGTCCCTTGTCCTCCGTTGCCATAAAAACACATTGCAAATGCATTCTGATATCAGTTAACCCCTTAATCACCTTATCGGTTAAGGCTCCTTAGTGTAAAGAAGTACAGTATTACAAATATATAACGTCACGTCTTCTTCCGAATATAAAATTATCACATTTCTATATGTATTATTTATTAATCAATACTTTTGCTAGGCTTGTTCTTGTTTTCATACTGTTTTTATTTTATGCGCATGCGTGTATGTGTCATTGGAACATTGTTGAAATGCATAGGCGTGTTACAGTGTCACATTTCTGCGCATTAAACATTATGATGATCTGTTGAAAATATTTCTTTGAACTGATAATCCAGCATACAGCGCTCTCCCCCTCACCCCCGCGCACACACAAAGCTAAAGTATTTCAACTTCTTATCTACAGTACAGTACACCTCTCCCACACCATTCATTTGCAATGGATGGCTTTCTGGCTTGAATCTCCCCAAGTGTGGCAACACATTTCTGCGCATGCGTGTATGACTTCCCATTCAATTACAAGTTCAAGTCTGGGGGAAAAAAAATTCGTTTCTCGACATGTGCTTGCATAACAATTCTTCATATTCTGAGAATCAATTACTACTGCAGCTTTTAATTCTATACTAGTCATGTACGTACTTTATGAGGTGGGTGGCATAGTACTGTACTGTGATTTTTATTTGGGGGTGTGAGTTCAAAACATTATGATGACCTGTTGAAAATATTTATTTGAACTGATAATCCAGCATACAGTGCTCTCCCCCTCGCCCCTGCACACACACAAGGCTAAAGTATTTAAACTTCTTATCTACAGTACAGTACACCTCTCCCACACCATTCATTTGTAATGGATGGCTTTCTGGCTTGAAGCGCGTGGAATTCTGAAAATGCAACCGCTTCGCCCCCGAGAAGTGTTAAAATAAAAGCTGCCGTGGCTGTATTTTCAGAGGCTTATCTACACATCATTTCAAAATATGTGAGATCCAGAATATTATCTCGGTCAAACTTTTCCTCAAGAAAATGCCTAACTTGTAGATAGCGGAAAAAAATCTGAGTTTGGTAGATCAAATTGTCCTTGTAAAATTTGGAACAATTGTAATTTGGACTGTGTAAATAAATCTACAACCTTTAAGATACCTCTACCTCTCCAAGAGTCTAGATAGGGTTCATGGAAACCCGGGGGAAATTATGCCCCATGCCTCAGCACTCATCAGGGTCAGCTCATGCGGTTATCAGCGCCATCTTGACGCGATGAGTGTGGCCACAATCCACGGCACCTTGCGGGATGAATGCGGGGATTACTGCGAAATTGCAGATGATGTAGGCATTGGAGGTGGACTGCAGATGTTAGTGCAATATTGTCTTTTATTTGGGGCTCTGCTTGGAAAGGGTTAATGGCCCAAATTAATCAATGTAGCCCATAGCTCAGTAGCCGTGCATCTGCTCTGCTTGGCTGCTGACCAAGCACTTCTATATGTAGTTTTAAATACTTAAAAAAAGCGAAGTATTTAAAAATGGGGAGCTGAGATCTTTGAGGGGTTTAATTGTCCTTGCTCTGTTGTCACTGTATGTTCAGCAAGTGATTGCACAGCCAGTGTCCACTCCCTCCCTGTTCCCTTGCCTTGATTGGCTCTCTGATAAGAATAGGGTGGGATATTGTTAAAGAAAACACTTGATTGAGAAACACCCCCATTCAGAGCCCTCCAAAATATTGGACTTGTAAGTAATTTCCCATAAAAGCAGTCATTATGAAAGCAGTGAAATCTTCATTAGCATGGTTGGACTGTTAAATTCTTTACAGAAGGTTGTTTTCATACAGTACTTGGGATTTTACCTTTAAAGGTTGAGATATGGACTATATGACTATAGCAGAGGTGGCCAAACTCAGTCATTAAGAGCCACTGACAGACCAGGTTAAAAGGATATCTCTGTGTCAGCACAAGTGGTAATTGAGCCAGCTGTGCTGAAGCAGGGATATCCTTAAAAACTGGCCTGATGGTGGCTCTTGAGAACTGCGTTTGGCCACCCCTGGTATATAGGAATGTGTTTCTTATTCTTCTGAAGGGGATTACCTTTAAATGAAATGTATCACATTTTGCACTTCTTGCTTATATATGTCTTCCTTGTTTTACAGCCAATACAATTTGCCAAATCTATCTAATTAACAGGGTCAATGGTAAGAAACCTAATTAACAAGCTTTTACATATGGATACATTGTTATTGCATTTTATGTACTGTATGTTATTTTTATGATTTAAATCTGCATTCTTGAACTACTTGACATTTTACCCTATCAAATCAATTTAGTAATAAATACCAACTTAATATTTTATTTGTAATTTGGATTTGGAGGTGTGGTGTGATACTGTTTATTCAGATTTAGTATACGTACTGTATAGCAAAGTAAGCAAAGCCAAGCAAATGCTCTCTAATATGGAATTTTATTCTGCTACAAAAAAATATTTTATTAACTTTATGTAATTTTATAACAAGTTCATTCCCACATACAGTATAATGATACAAGGTTGTAATTTCTGGATTGTCCCTCTACTGCAACGTGCAGTACAGTACTTGATTGACACATGCCAACTTTCTCTGTCTCTAGTTGACATACAGTATACAATATTCTGTATTGTTTGGGTTCCTGTTGTCTAAAAGGGAAGTTTCAAACATTCATAACACAGTGAAAATTAAAATAATTGTTGTATATTTAATGCCCACTGCAACCAAAATAGCTGCTATTTAAATAATCCTGTGCCTGGCTTATTACTTCCTACAGTAACTTCTCTTCTAGCCTGGTATTTTCCTTATTCTCTACAAAAATAACTAACTTATTACAGTATATAGTATGACATAAAAAGTGAACGTGGGAAGAAAATGAGCAGAATGAATAATCCAATTATTAATTTAGTTGACTTGCTTCCCACATTCACATTTTATGCAAATAAGTTGCAGGAAACTAAGCTATATGAAAGAGCCTGCATTTTACTAAGGGATCCAAAAACTTTAGTGCTTTGTGAAAATGTTATTGTAAGTTAATACTAGTAACGTACATTAGTAGACAATTATCATTTTAATCTTTCTATAATAGACGGCAGCTTATGTGGTAATACAACTGTAGCTTAATAAATGTAATATACAGTAATGGAATAGCAATTTGATTTAATATTCAGATGTAAGGGGGGGAGGAGGGGGGTAATTGTATTTGTTGTAGCTGTAGTTGTAATGTCACATCCATATGTATTAACATTATTTTCTGTTTAGAATATACCCAGATTCTTTTTTTTCAACTCCCTCGAGAAATGGAGTGGATCATAACTATATTGTTCTGGGAAAGAAGGGCTCCAAAGTGTGTCCCTGTTTATGACATCTACTGTAGGTGCAGTGATAATAAATGGTAGTAAATAACAAAACACTTTCCGTGAGATTTAATTTCATGCAATTTGCATAGTAAATCTCGGGCAAATGTGTGATATGGTATGTCTCCTAATTAGATGGTATTCTTGGGCCAGTTTGGCAACTTGGACAGTTTTTTTACTCATATAATAACATGTTAGTAATCTTAATTTTTGATTAAAGATGGATTTACTAAACTAGCGCTGTAGTAAGGTACAAACTACTAGATCTCACTTAGTGGATTGAAACCTTCATGCCAGACCTGGCAGATGGAATCAGTCATGAAACAAAGAATACAGTACTACCTTTGGTTAGAAATGCAAACTTTTGCATATCACTATCTAAGGTCAGATTGAATCTGGAAACTTGTGGTGGCTTTAATCTCTGACCCTTAAACAGACTGACACAAAATACATTTGTTCCATTGTCAACATTATATCTAGCCCCATAGGGGCTTATTCACTAAACTTTGATAAGTGCATTAATGCACTATACAGTAAGTGAAATTGAGCGATATTGTATGCGTAGCTATTCACAAAGCTTCGATAACATGCTATAACACGCTGGCTGTAACAAGTAGTGTGGCAGCAGAAAATATACCCACACTCGTATTTTTTTGCCAGCAACTGCTATTCACTATACTCCGATATGCATATCGTACTATAAAAACTTGCATTCTTTTCTCGCAACCCAAAGGGTGGAAAGATCAGAATTGTGATTTGCATATCAAGGAGTTTCTTTTATTTTTACTGCATAGGATTGATCCCTCACACTACCCTCCTGCAAGGCCTGTACACCATCCTTGGGCAACTACCACCTTTACCCACCCCATGTGCCAACAACACCACTCTGGAATGGGTACAACTGCTATTAGCCAAAGATGGCTAATGATGCTTTTCCTTATTCAAAAAACCATTACAGTGCAATACATAAAGAAAATACAACCCCCTTCCCTCTACTTACAAGCCCTGCCCCCCCCCCACCAACACATACAGTACAATAAAAAACAGAAAAAATAATGTGCGCTACTACCTAACTAACTAACCTAAAAATAAAATATATGAATATATATAATATACAGTGCAGTGACTAAACCATATAAATATGTGGAGAAGAATAAACCACAACTCCCACAGTGAGGTATATAGAAAATAAATAAATTATATCACATAACCGTGTTGCTGTTAAGGGCGTCTGCTGCTATAAACACAGGGGGTGGCTCAGCACCCCACACACTCTAAGAAAATGGAAACAAAAGAAAACAGTGCACAACGCCAAATAGTGAAGCAAATTTTACAATATATTATCAATTAAAGGGGTAATAAATCTGCGTACATAATAAAGGTTGCTCCAAGCGTGGACTCCAGGTATGGCCAGTCAATCCTGTCAAAGGCCTTCTCTGCATCTAAGCTTAAAACCACGCTCCGGACCCCGTTGGCTTCCACGAAATTAATTATATCCACAATCCGTCTAGTATTGTCGGCCGCCTGTCTGTTTGTAATGAAGCCAACTTGGTCGGGATAGATAAGCCTCGGCAGGATGACATTCAAACGATTGGCCAGCAATTTGGAGTAGATTTTAACATCTGTATTTATTAATGATATAGGCCGATAGCTTTGACAATTTGTGGGGTCCTTGTCCCCTTTATGAATCAAGGAGATCGACGCCTGGAGCATCCGTTCGGAGAAGGACTCTCCAGCTAACACTCCGTTAAATAACCGAAGCATATGTGGAGCGAGAACTCCAATAAATTTTTTATAGTATAAATTTGAGAACCCGTCTGGGCCTGGGGCTTTAGAGGGTTTTAAACCCTTGACCACTGTCAACAGTTCTTCCCCTGTGAAGTCGCCCTGAAGTGCCTCTCGCTCTAAGTTGTCCAGTTGTGGTAATTCTGCGCCTGCCAGGAATTTCTGCAGTTTGCTGCTTGTCCTGGCATTGTGGACCACCTTCTCCCCATTATATAGCTGCGCGTAGAACTTTTTAAACTCGTCTACAATAATTTTGGGATTTGACGAGATCTTCCCCTCTGCCGTCCTAATAGAGTGAATATTAAAATTTGGCTGTCTGTTTCGGAGTCTGGTGGCTAGCATTGTGTCCGGCTTATTAGCTTTCTCAAAGAACTTCCTCTGTGTCCAACTCAGGTCTTTCTCAGCCCGGGATGTAAGGAGGAGGTTGAGCTCAATCCTAACATCCTTCAACTCCTTTAATGTTTCCTCTCTACCTAATCGGTTATGTAGTATAGAGAGCGCGTGCAACCTCTGATAAAGCTGGGTCATTTTGGCCTCTTTCTGTTTCTTTTTCCTAGCTGCTATGCCAATTAATATCCCTCTCATCGAGGCCTTGTGAGCCTCCCACAATGTTGTGTGGGATTTCACTGACCCAAGATTAGTTTGGAAATACTGTGAGATTTCCCCCTTAACTTGTTTTGCGATTTCAGGTATTTTAATCAGCGATTCGTTTAGCCTCCAATTTGCTCCCGACCTAGGCGGATGAATTTGCGCGCATCTCAGCTCTATAGACGCATGATCCGACCATGTTATGTCATGTATGTGGGTGTCGGATATCTGTGGGACCATTCTACCAGACACAAAGAAGTGATCAATCCTGCTGTAACGGTCATGGGGATGGGAATAAAATGTGTATCCTCGGTCTCCTTGATGTTGTTCTCTCCATATATCTATTAGGCCCATCTGTTTTAATCCTTTTAGCATTGGCCCATTGCCCTCTCTTCTCTGACTCTGAGACAATGGGGAGCGGTCTATCCTAGGGTCCATGACTTTGTTGAAGTCCCCTGCAAGCACAACGTGACCCTCAGCAAAGCGCTGTAGTGTCTGAAAAAACTCTTCAAAGAATCTAGGTTCCCCTGTGCCCGGGGCATATACGCTCGCCAGTGTCAGTCTGGTCTGTTTTAAGAGGCCCACTAATACAATGTACCTCCCTCCAGGATCCCGTTTGATTTTCTCCACTTGAAAGGGGGCCCTGTTGTGGAAACAAATTGCTACTCCTTTTTTCTTTTCTTTGGCAGCGGACACAAATACCTGTCTATAATGCTTGTCTAAAAATTTCGGGGTGTTTTGGACACTAAAATGAGTCTCTTGTAAGAAGATAACATCAGCTCTTCGCCGTTTAAATTCGGAGAAGGCCACCTTCCTTTTATTCGGGCTATTGAATCCCTTAACATTCTGCGATAGGAATGTTGCCGCCATGTACTTGTGTGGGGTGGGTGCCTGTGTAAATAGCAGATCTCGTGCCTACCTAGGGATATTGCTGTGTGGTGGGGCGTGCGTCTCCGTCGATGATGGAGGGATTCCTTCTTTTCTTCGCCGTGAAGACCAGGGGAAGAGAGGGAAGAAAACACTAGGGAAAAACACAAAGAACATAAATCAACATACAGAACCGTGTTGGTCCAGCCGGACCTCGGGTTCAGTGCCCGGGTAGGACGCTCCTCCTCTGGACCCCCCTCCCCACTGGTCCAGCACCATGGCCTCTCTGTCAGACCACGGGTTCCCGGGACTTTGACGGTGGTGCGGGCTGGGCCCGCAACCTCGTCTGTGAAGCGCATACCTGCGGGCAGGATTGGCAACGTGCCTCCTCCCCCCGTCGGCAGCTGTTCCTGTCAGCTCTAAACTCTTACTAAGCTTATCTATATCTATAACTATCTCTATAACTACCCTCCCCCCCCCAAATGATTACCCACCCCCTAAACCCCTACATCATTTCCCCTGAACGTTGGGACCTCATCTGCCCCCTCCTATTTCTATTTCTTTTATTTTTACTGCATAGGATTGATCCCTCACACTACCCTCCTGCAAGGCCTGTACACCATCCTTGGGCAACTACCACCTTTACCCACCCCATGTGCCAACAACACCACTCTGGAATGGGTACAACTGCTATTAGCCAAAGATGGCTAATGACGCTTTTCCTTATTCAAAAAATCATTACAGTGCAATACATGAAGAAAATACAACCCCCTTCCCTCTACTTACAAGCCCTGCCCCCCCCCCACCAACACATACAGTACAATAAAAAACAGAAAAAATACTGTGCGCTACTACCTAACTAACTAACCTAAAAATAAAATATATGATTATATATAATATACAGTGCAGTGACTAAACCATATAAATATGTGGAAAAGAATAAACCACAACTCCCACAGTGAGGTATATAGAAAATAAATAAATTATATCACATAACCGTGTTGCTGTTAAGGGCGCCTGCTGCTATAAACACAGGGGGTGGCTCAGCACCCCACACACTCTAAGAAAATGGAAACAAAAGAAAAAAGCGCACAACGCCAAATAGTGAAGCAAATTTTACAATATAGTTTTCTATTAAAGGGGTAATAAATCTGCGTACATAATAAAGGTTGGTAAAGTGCATTTAGTGTGTTTCACACTGATTACCACTCGGCAGCTGTTGTCAGGAGAGTCTGGTGCTTGCTTCTCTCAGCTAGTGCCACTCCGTTGGTTCTGGGGCAGGGTTCTTGTCTGGACTTCTCATCCATCGGTACTTTGCTCCCAAGGGAGTTTCCCTTTAAGCAACCAGTCTCCGCTGCAGGTATTGGTGCTCAGTGGGACCACTCAAGCTTCCAAGCCGTCTGGAGCAGCTCATGTAGCTCAACAGATGAATCCTCTGCATGGAGGTTAAACCGCAGCTTGCAGGGGCACACTCGGCGTGCCACGATGCCGCTCCGTCGCGGGACGCTGCGTGATGACGTTACTGTCTCCGCAGCAGTGATGGAATCGGCAGGGAGGTAAATAAAGTCTTGCAAAGTCTCTCAAAAAGGCCCAAATCCGCACACAAGAATGATAATAGCAGGGCAAAGCCAATAAATAGGCAAATAGCAGATAAAAGGCAATAGAAATATGTCATCCAATGCGTTTCGTAGAATAAACTACTTCCCTGAAGAAGTAGGGATTATTAAATACATTACAGTAAATACATTAAAGTATTAAATACATTACCCACCCCCTGTGCCCCCGAATTAAATACATGATTTATCCTTATACATACAGGGTTCATACCCCAGCCCCACGCGAGTACCCGGCGGGCTGGCGGGGCACCTGACAGACCTACAGGGTACCAGCAACTTGTTTCAAACAGGTTCTGGAGGCCTGTTGGTGGGTACTGCCAAGCGCCATGGCCCCCAGGTGGTCTCCTTGGGTCACTGTGGGCCACAATTGGGTCCCCACGGTAGGCCCACGGATGTCTGGGAGCCCCGGGTCAGATCCACATGTGTCTGCGGGGCCTCGGGTTGTTCCCACGAGGGTCTGGAGAACTCACGAGTGCTCACTATGGGTCCGTTCCCTGAAGAAGTAGTTTATTCTACAAAACGCGTTGGATGACATATTTCTATTGCCTTATATCTGCTATTTGCCTATTTATTGGCTTTGCCCTGCTACTATCATTCTTGTGTGCTGATTTGGGCCTTTTTGAGAGACTTTGCAAGACTTTATTTACCTCCCTGCCGATTCCATCACTGCTGCGGAGACAGTGACGTCATCACGCAGCGTCCCGCGACGGAGCGGCATCGTGGCACGCCGAGTGTGCCCCTGCAAGCTGCGGTTTAACCTCCATGCAGAGGATTCATCTGTTGAGCTACATGAGCTGCTCCAGACGGCTTGGAAGCTTGAGTGGTCCCACTGAGCACCAATACCTGCAGTGGAGCCTGGTTGCTTAAAGGGAAACTCCCTTGGGAGCAAAGTACCGACGGATGAGAAGTCCAGACAAGAACCCTGCCCCAGAACCAACGGAGTGGCACTAGCTGAGAGAAGCAAGCACCAGACTCTCCTGACAACAGCTGCCGAGTGGTAATCAGTGTGAAACACACTAAATGCACTTTACCAACCTTTATTATGTACGCAGATTTATTACCCCTTTAATTGATAATATCTGCACATCTACACTATCAGTAAAACACACATATAAATAAACACTCATTCCTAACCTTTGCGGCTATGTGCTACGGTAACGAAGCAGCATGAATGTATTTTTAATAATAGTGTACTGTGAGCAGGGGGTCCCCTGAGCTGAACCGCGTTGCTTTGTGGACCAGGGACACCCTGCTTCCTGAGTTACAGGCCCCGGTATGTGTCATCGGGTGGCAGTGTCGCCGCCATCTTTATAGTGTCCCATTCGCGTCGTGTCCGCTATAAATATGGCGGCGACACTGTAACCGATGCCCCAAACCGGGGCCTATAACTTGGGAAGCAGGGGGTCTCTGAGCCACAAATCAATGCGGTTCAGCTCAGGGGACCCCCTGCTTCCGCACAATATTATAAAAACATATAAATGCTGCTTCATTACCATAGCGTATAGCTGCTAAGGCAATGAAGGGGTTAGGGCAGAATAGCATGTTTATTGGGGACATTTGCCCCCAATAAACATTGCAATAAACAACATACACCCCCTGTGTATTTAAAATACATAAACAACAATAATTACTTTAAATACATATAGCACTCAACCATTTCCGGCTGCCACGATGAAGGCCATCCTCATCTTCCTCCTGCCCATGCCCCCTCCACTGCTGCAAAACAGACATAAGAATGAAAACATCCAATGTAATGTCCCCTAACCCCTTTATCACCATAGCGGTTATTAACTGCTACAGTCATTAAGGGGTTAACCCACCCTCACCCACCACTCGGGATGCCTACATACCCTCCCACACTAACCCCCCACCCTGTGAGGCCTAACCACCCTCACCCACTACCCACAAGGGAGGCCTATCCACATACCGTTGGGGCCAATACAACAACCCCCCCACCCACAGTACCCACAATAAAAACAATACACAGCCCCACAATAAGCATCATTCTATTTATTAAATACATTACCCACCCCCTGTGCCCCCGAATTAAATACATGATTTATCCTTTTACATACAGGGTTCATACCCCAGCCCCACGCGAGTCCCCGGCGGGCTGGCGGGGCACCTGATAGACCTACAGGGTACCAGCAACTTGTTTCAAACAGGTTCTGGAGGCCTGTTGGTGGGTACCGCCAAGCGCCATGGCCCCCAGGTGGTCTCCTTGGGTCACCGTGGGCCACAATTGGGTCCCCACAGTAGGCCCACGGATGTTTGGGAGCCCCGGGTCAGATCCACAGGTGTCTGCGGGGCCTCGGGTGGTTCCCACGAGGGTCTGGAGAACTCACGAGTGCTCACTATGGGTCCGCGGTGCCCCCACGGATGTGGGACCACTGCTTCTTCCCCGCTGACTACGGTTCCGCGGTGCCCCTACAGATGTGAGGCCACCGCTTCATCCCCGCAGGTGCCACCCGTGGAACCACCAGCCTGATACCCGTGAGATACCCGAGGAGACCGCAGGTGGTCTCCAGAGGTCTCACGCAGAACCAAGAAACCAACCCTGAATGTAAAAAGATTAAACCTGGCCTATACATTCAATACATACACCACCCCCACCCCCAAACACCTACAGTACAATAATGTGCAAAATAACTATTATCCAGATAGGGTTAATAGATTATTTGCCCATTATTAAACACATTATCTAGCATATTAAAATGAATAAAGTACTACTGACCTCATCAATAAGAAGCCCCCGTCGCGAGCAACATCCTTGTCTTTCATTGCCCACAAAACACATAGCCAATACAAATCTAATACATTGCAATTACATTCAGATATCAATTAACCCCTTAAACACCTTATCGGATATTAACTGCAAAGGTAATTAAGGGGTTAAGCCACACTGGCCTGATACCCACCCTTCACCCATTCATTTGTACAGTGGCTTCTTCATGCAAATATATATATATATATATATCTATCTATTCTAAGATAGTAGTATATATAATACCCGCGTGAGCGGCGATGAGAGAGAGAGGCGCGCTGGAGGGAGCCGGAGACCACGCGAGACTGAGAAACGGAGAACGGGACAGAAAGAAAGACTAAGAATAACAAACGCAGACTGGAGGAGAGAGGAGACGCGAGGAGTGGAGAGAAGCGGGATGAGAGAGAGAGGCACAAACGAATGATGAACCAATATACAAATAAATGTAGAAGGGTTATCAAAAACATGCTGTACTACAAATACCACTTATCCATACAGACACATTACAATAAAATCCATTTCCTTTAATAATCCAATCTGATCTTCCAATCAAAATCCTCAAATGCCAATCAAAAACCTCAAATGACAATCAAAACATTGCATTTACATTGTATATATGATGCATACAATCTATGCACCATATACATTCTGCAAATGAATGTTAACAATAACATATTCAAAACAAAATACCAATACATCAAAACAAGTATACTATTTAAACCAATCCAGTAAACATAAATCAATTAGCATTCATTAATTACATCCCTAAACCATTTACATTCCATCCCTAACAATTAAACAATTAACTAATTCAAGCGTTGAACAGAACAAGTTATCCTGTGAAAAAATATAAGTACCAACAAGAATACAATATACAAAAGCAAGCCTCACCCTGACCTTAAGTACACCATACAATAGCAACAATTACATCGCTCTAATTTTAAAATACATTATACACACATTTATGCATAGCAGCATAGCCAAATTAATTTAAAACACAGCAAATCAAGCTTTTAAAACAACATAATTTCTTACCCTGTATATATATCGATCTAGACATACATACATACATACATACATACATACATACAGTGGCAAGAATTGATATACCAAAAATAAATAAATACACATGTTAAAAAAGCTTTAAAAAAAATTAACATGTTAAATAAAAAACATTTCTTTAGTTCACTTACCATTACTTGACCCACTCACCTACTCCCATTGAACAGCTTACTCTCGAACCAATCCACCAGGCACAGGAACCCATAAAATAACAAACCATAAAAATAATAAACACTAAAATAAAAATCCAAAACAATCCACGGGTCTTCTATTTGTAATCCATCTTCATCTGTATTCTTCTTTCTTCTATCTGCAGCTCTCTTCCGGGGTCTTCATGTCTTCTATGGCCACGCCCTGGCCTTCTTCTTCTGTAGGAGGTCCTTCCTCCTCGGCGTCTTGCTTCAAAATGAGACGACATAGGCTTTTAAAGGCCTATGACATCACATTTTCATCATGGTTCCCACGGCCCTGATTGGGCCGTGAAAACCATGTGTTTTGGCTGAGAAAAAAAAAATTATGACGTCACTTAAAGGCAATGAAAGCACAGCCAATCAGGATGGCTTTGCTTCAATTGCCTTTAAGATGACATCATTAAAAGAAATATGGGCGGCCTCACATGGTACGGTAGCCAATCAAAGCGTGGGAACTCCATCCCAACTCTGATTGGCTCTAGTATACATGTGACAGAGGCTTGGGGGAGAACGGATGTGACGTAATTGAAAGCCTGTCACATGGTACTAGAGCCAATCAGAGTATAGAGCGCTAAATGCTCTCGTATGGAGCTTCAAATGTGAATGAAAGCACCAAACATGGTGTTTCAGAAAGATCTCCACCTTTTTTAATTATACATCTGCTTTTGGATCTACATTTTAGACCCTGTGTCTCCACCATATGAATCATAATTGAATTGGTTGGTGAAGGAAAATGGATTGCCACAAGTGATAAAGCAGAAGAAAACAGGCCATTGACTGCAATGAAGCTACAGTATATATATATATATATATATATATATATATATACTGTATAGAGCAAACGGAAATATTGTATGTTCATTTGCATGTCTTAAACACGCCTGCAACCCCGCCTTTCACCATTATCATCCAGCACAAAGCACTTCCAATGCAGCAACGGATTCTGTGAAAAGACATGCAAATGAGCATACCTTTAGCTTCAAAATCATTAACATGGTTCCCTATAGGCTTAAGCTTGCTGCATGGTCACAGCTTTGAGCACAGCCAGGGTTAAGATGCATAGCCAGTAAACCCACCCACAGACAGCCGTTTCAACCTTAATGGGTCTCATCAGTGTGGGGTTAACTATGTATATGTATATGTATATGTATATACCATATCACATTTTATGTTATGGTGGGTGAAAAAGGCAACAAAAAACCTCCATTGTTAGCATATAACCAATAAAGAATATTACTTGTAGCACATTCCCATGCCTTAGACAGGTCTGCAACCCTGCCTTTCAACCATTATCAACTAGCATACAGTGCTCCCACAGCAGCATGGGATTCTGGGAAATGACATGCAAATGAGCACACAATGTGTCACCTTTTGCCTGGAATATCCATTCACATGGAGCCCATTTAAGCAGATGAATCGCCGATGCCCATACCTAACCACCATACCTAACCGCCCCCCCCCCCAGGCCCATACCATGCCCCCCCAGGCTCATACCTTACCCCCAGGCCCATGTCTTACCCTCAGGCCCATACTTTACCCCTCAGGCCCATACCTTACCGCCCCAGGACCATACCTTACCCTGCCCTCCAGGCCCATAACTTACCTCCCCCCCCAGGCCCATAACTTACCACCCCCCAGGCCCATACCTAATGGCCCCCTCAGGCCCATACCTAATTGCCCCCCAAGACCCATACCTAACCGCCCCCCAGGCCCATACCTTGCCCCCCCAGTTCCATACCTTACCCTACCACCCCTCAAGCCCATACATTACCCCCAATCCCCCTTATGCCCATACTTTACCCCCCCCGGCCCATACCTAACCCCCCCCAAATAAAATTCTATAGTATGTGCACTATGGGTGGAGGGGGGGGGGGGGGGGCTGCTCCTTGCATTTGTCCTCGGCCCCCAGATTTCTGTTGGCGGCCCTGGGTTCACATAGATGGTATGTATTCAAGTTTTTGAGAAGAACTTGTCAAGTTCTCTAGGCTGCCATTTCTCATATAGAGACAGATTTCACTCTCTATGTGAGTTATTATTCAACTTTTTTATTTATATTTGTACTCTAGCAAGTAGATAGAACGCTTATTGTATGTTCAATTGTGTCTAAAGAAATTATATCCTTATAACCTGACCTTTTGGTGGCCCTTGAGGACAGGCGTTGGGCACCCCTATTTTAGTATATACTGTTATCAGTATGCATTTCAAATTCCATGGTGAACCTTTTTTTGTTTGTTTATCCATCTGTGCAGAAATTTGGTCTGAGACACGTGTTTTTAGGCGGGTGCTACTTTAAAGCACAGACTAATTATTCATGAAGACCTGGAAAACTTTTAGGATGAGTTTTCAATGTAAACAAAAGCTTCTTCTGTCAGGTCCATGTTAAACAGATACACGTGTGGATACGATTCCCTTTCATTATTTATTTTTATGTGCAAGAGTTGGCTTTCCAAGGAACGGCAAATGAAATGCAGCCACTGATGTAACATTAATTAAACAGTCTTCAGGCTTCTATATTTTGTATAATTTTTTATTAGGATTTTTCAAATGTATTAACATATCAAGATCAGAGTGAAGTGTACAGTTTCTGTATATCATCCATTCTAAAAGAAAATACACAAGTTGTAATCATGTTGCCTAAACAGCCTGGGGTGTGGGCTAGTGGGCATGTGTTACAGAATACCAGCTGCAAGACTGTGGCAAAAACCACGCTAGATTTATTAAAGAAAACAACCCCATACTGTATGAAGCTCCAGTTTTTGCACTAGTTTGGTATCTGGGGGACTTTGATACATATGCCGCAATATCTCATTCCCTGAGCTCACCAGTAAAGTGTCTGGTTTCAGGAAAGAAGGGGCCCAATTGAATTTGTAACTCCTTTTTCAAACCTGATCCTCTCATTTCAAAACCCGTATGATTTACACTAGATTAATTACAACTCAAAACTCAAATAATTAGGGAAATTTACACTTTTTAATAATAGTGCATACATTTTCACGACTTGCTGCACTGCCATTGAACTTTTGACATACATTGTTGTATGTAAAAAATGATTGTCTCTGGCTTCTTACATTTTTTTAAGTCATTTGTTTATCTCCCTATTTATATATGGATATATATAATCTGTTATGTAAAAATGTAAAGCCTATTTTCTGAGCAGTAGTCGAAGCTAGCAGCAGCTCGTCATATGGGCTGCAGCTTTACATAGTGAAGCATTTATTCAGGTTCTGTTTCACATTTGCCCCAGGGCCGTCTTTTTTAATGTAAAAAAAAGCTGGTGGAAAACAGGAGTCATGTTTTGCAGCGAAGCCAAACTGGATCCAATGTTTTATAAATGATTTTTGATATCCTATTTAGCTTGTAGGCAAAATTGGTCATTTGCTTCATTAATCAACCCTCAGTTGATAAAACGTATTCTCAAGTTACTTATGCAAATGCAATGCATGTTAGTACGGTCTTATACACAGTTGCCATATTGTAACGTGCTTTAAAAATAAAAGAAAACGTGTTTTGTGAACGGTCTATCAAGGTGCTCCCTCCCTGTAATTTGTATGCATGTCTGCTTGAGGAGCTATGTGTGAAACTGTGTCTGGGAGACAGGCTGTTTATATCTGTGTTTGCAAATGTGTACGTGACAATCTTTGAGTCTGTGTTTGGAGGAAAGCATGCTCTGTGAGTCTACTTTCCAGAGGGCTCTGTGTGAGTCTGTGGGGGGCGATCCATTAATCTACCACAGTGGTGATCAGGCACTATCGCACAAAAACTCGTGTTGAAGGTAAAGGGAGTTTCCGTACAATAGTGCCCGAGTAGCACTATCACAGTTTAATAAATAACCTGATATGGCCGTAAACTGTGACGCAATCTTGTCTTCAAATGAGCGGAGCTTAAATGTTTCAGAGCACATGGAATATGGCTTCATAGCAAATTGACAAGATGCCTGTGTTTTTAGGGACTTTTTGTGAGTCTGGCTGTACAGAAAGGCCTGAGTTAGTCTGTGTGGAAGTTGGACATCTATGCTGACTGCAGAGTCATTTGAAGCTATGTTCTTGAAATTATTTTTTTCAAAGGAGTGCCACATATATCCTTATCACTATATGAACTTTGCTATTTTATTGCCTGAAGATGCATGGCACTAAATATTAAATGTTCATAAATCGGTCATATTTTCCAATGCAGGTACTATATGAAGAGATATTTCAAATTACACTTTTTTTCTTACATTTGATTGATTGGAAAACTATGCATTCGTTATCCTTCTATAATTAAAGTACATCACTAACTCTGGTGTGTGGATGGCACTTGCTTTGAGTTAGACTTACAAGTCCCTCTGACAACAAAGGAGTTAGATTTTAAGTGCAAAGCATTGGATGTCCACCCAGCTCTATAGGGGTTTAGAAACAGAGTTACGTAAATACATTGAATTTTTATAATCACAAATTACATTGCTCAAGTAGTTGAACCTGTGTCAAAATCATCCACCAAGTTGAACCAGCTATAAATCCTAAGGAGTCTCTTTATATTTCTAGCACATAATTACACTTCTATGTACTGTATCAACCAAAGATTTATTTGAAGCAGCAAATTTATTTGTTTCTTTATATAGTAACACAGTGTATTATTTTCACAGTATGGCTATCATAAATATGACACTAATAATAATCATTTATATTTACTTATGCTAGTTATAAATTAAAAAATACACAGGACGCACAGTTTAGGAAGGTAAGTATTACTTTTTTTCTTAGCACTAAAACATTGACGCACAAAAAAGTCACACAGTATATAATTTTAGTACACAGGCCCAATTGTGGGAGATTCCAGTTTACTTTATTGTATTATATATTTTCATTTTGTGTATATTTCCCTGAGGTGTGGCTTCTACAAATTTTACAAGATGGTATTTTATGACGTCTGGACTAAATTTTTTTTTTTTATAATGCAAACATAGTTTAACGATTACTGTGTCTATGCAGTAATCTTTCTCTTGTTCAAAAACATTTATGATCCAAGGATGGGCTATAAGATAAGGGCTGAATAGAGATAAGGATTAGGGTTGGACTGTTATGAGGTAAAGGGTTGTGATATTATCTGTAAAACCTTTAACCCCGTCAATGGCAGACATAACCCTTCAGAATGTTTTCTTTTAAGGATTTAAATATTTATTAGTACACATTTTTAATGTTTTTTTTTTTTTTTTTTTACGTTTCTTGTCAGTTTTTGCTAACAATTAAGAATGGTATTTTTTTAAATGTTACTTGTCATTCTGGGTAATCCTTTACCCCAGTGTGCAGGGACAGCAATGCTGTCATTTCATAGCATACGTGAGCAGAGTGGGACAACGATGTAATATGATGTCATAAATGTTGACCTACGATAGGATGCACATTTCTCTCATAATCAAAATAAAATATGGTTAGATTGGCTAATTTTCCAATCAAGAGTTCAAACTGAAAAGTAAGCAGGATCAGGAACTAATTCCGTGAGGGTAGACCAATTGCTGACTCTGAATAGTGTCTTTTCTTTAGGGGAAGGACAGGAGGTTTAACATGGTAGCCCCTCATTGAATAAAAGTGAGCTAAGGGCAGTGACATACAGCATGTAGCTGATTTGACACATTACATTTTTGGGGGGGAAAGTATTTTTATATTTCTACTGTAAACAAATGCTTTGGGGGCAGGTTTTCAATCTTCCTCTTATATCTTCCAATGATAAAATTGTTTGTCAATCATTAAAGCCACAAATACACATTTTTTATTTTGGTTCTTGCTTTTTACTGGTATTATGGTCCCATCAATATAAACAAGCAAATAGCTGATATGCTTGAATTAATTGATCCGGCAAATGCAAAATATGGTAATTTTTCACAAAATACAAATAAGTAAAATAGTTACTTCCAGAGGTATCACAATCTTTGTAAGTGTAGCGGTCATGTAAAATGGCTACAGTCATCTCTCCTGCTGACAGTAAGGCCTGGTAAGTTGTGGGCATGCCAGCAGTAATAATGGAGGTTTGCCCTCACACCCTGGTGGGGTGCCCTGTGTATGGATGGGAGTGGTCACATGCTCTGACTCCATGGTTAGTGATGTCAGAGGTGTGTCAGCCCCCAGAGTGTACATAAGGCACAGCACTGTGTCAAAAGTTAGTTCTGGCAGGAGTTCTAAGTGGAGGAGGAGTTCTGTCAAATTCAAGTTGAAGTAGTTAAGACAGTTATGTTCTAATAGCTGCAGTAGGAGTCTGTGTCCAGGGACCTGGCACAGAGTAAAGATATCCCGGCTGGGATAGGGAATCCCTGATCAAGGTGACATACCTTTTTAAGGGAAGCACGGGCACCATGATGGGCTAGAGACACCCCATTGTGGAGGGCAGCTAGCCCACCATATCAATAAAGATGAAGCTGATCACAGAAACCCTCGTGTGTAAGAGTCAAGTGATTGCACAGGGGGCTGCACCACCGAGGAGTTCCTCACCAGGACCATCCCCAAGTGACCGAAGGGACCCCGATGAGGTGGAGGCGCTGCACTGGAACTAGGTAGGACTCAGCACACTACCTCAGCTGCCTGTCTGGACGGGTCCTCCCCACACACCATCATGCGGGAGACTCAGGAGTCCTGTTGCCAACAGGTGCACCACCAGACACTACCACACTGTAATGGACATGATGAACCAATATACAAATAAATGTAGAAGGGTTATCAAAAACATGCTCTACTACAAATACCACTTCTCCATACAGACGCACTATAATAAAATCCATTTCCTTTAATAATCCAATCTGATCTTCCAATCAAAATCCTCAAATGCCAATCAAAAACCTCAAATGACAATCAAAACATTGCATTTACATTGTATATATGATGCATACAATCTATGCACCATTTACATTCTGCAAATGAATGTTAACAATAACATATTCAAAACAAAATACCAATACATACAAAGAAGTATACTATTTAAACCAATCCAGTAAACATAAATCAATTCGCATTCATTAATTACATCCTTAAACAATTTACATTCCATCCCTAACAATTAAACAATTAACTAATTGAAGCGTTGAACAGAACAAGTTATCCTGTGAAAAAATATAAGTACCAACAAGAATACAATATACAAAAGCAAGCCTCACCCTGACCTAAAGTACACCATACAATAGCAACAATTACATCTATCTAATTTTAAAATACATTATACACATATAGATATATATTTATTTATATTCATTTATTTATTTATTTATTTAGATATATATTTATTTATTTATTTAGTGTGGGGCTGCTGTGTGTGATTTTTTTTTATTGTGGGTAGCGGGTGTGAGTGAAGGGGGTATTAGCCCCAACGGTGGTTGTTTAGGGCTTGCAGGTGGGTAGAGGGAGGCCTTAACCCCTTCATGACCATAGCGGTATTAACTGCTACGGTCATGAAGGGGTTAAGTGCACCCGCAACCCCCCGCAAGCCCTAAACTACCCACAATAAAGCTGGCACGGTGGGTTAACCCCTTCATTGCCTTAGCAGTTAGCCGCTAAGGTAATGAAGTGGGCTGTACATGCATTTTTCCTGCCTCGGATGCATGCCGCGGGGCTCCGGTGCTGGTATCAGCTCCGGAGACCCCCGGCATCAGTCACAGGCAGGAAAAAGGGTTTATTTTTTCTAAGTGCCGCCCTTGCCGATGCTTCTCCTCCACCAACTTGCCAACTTTAGTTGGCGGGACGAATTGCCGAAAAACTCTCCATTCTGGAGTGCCGATCAGCAGCGAAAAGCTGATCGGGCTACCTGAATTCAGCCGAGTTCAAAAAGTGCCGATAAGTGGCTTATCGGCACCCGGTTGCCAATAAGTTTTTATCGGCAACAAAAATTGCCGATTTTTCCCACTTATCGGCGCTTACTGAATCGGGATGGCAAATTTGGCGAAAAATGGCGATAAATGGCTTATCGGCGCTTACTGCATGAAGCCCTAGATCTCAATCCAAAAAATCATCCCCAGTCCTCACAGATTACTTCCAAAAAAACGAGATGGTGTGGGCAGGAGGATCCAGAGCGTCAACCCCGAGCGGTTGATCCGACTCTGATGGGGGGCGATCGTAAGAAAGGATATCTTCATGTGACAAGCACCTGGTGACTAGAAGTGACCTCAGAGAATTCTGTGGGGAAATCAAAGTCTTCATCCAGGCAGAAATGGCAGATCTGAGAAAAATGTAAATACAAAGAGAAGCCTTGCTTAAAAAGTACTAATGTCAGCAGTATACTTGTTCTTAGTGTACCGGTGCTCCGTGGTTCAGGGAAACAACCTGTCTGTTGTAGTTTCAGAGTATATGAAAGAAATTGGAGGATCCAGGGCACTTCGGATTTGCAGAGAAGAATTTATTCTTTTAGTGGCACACACAATGTTTCGAACTTAGCATAAGTTCAAAACGTTGTGTGTGCCACTAAAAGAATAAATTCTTCTCTGCAAATCCGAAGTGCCCTGGATCCTCCAATTTCTTTCAGATCTGAGAAAAGACATCACCAGCATTGGAAACAGAACACACAGATAAGAAAGTCAAACCGCGCTCTTGCTTCCTAACAGGATCTCGTAGTGGATCAACTCTTCCCTCTTGCAGCTGATGTGATGTGAAGGCACCCCTCCTCCACAGGTCCCGTCGCAGGATGGCTCCAAACGCGGGCAACAGCAGGGAATAAAACACAAAAGCGCACCGAGGGTCAAGATTTAATTAAAACATGTTAGTAGTAGTAACAATAAAAACTTACATATAAGGGTAAGTACATCCAGTATTAAGGTGCAGAGGAAACAGTCCTGGTGGTGTCCTGGGCATAAAGAGATGGTGCAGAGGCTTACAAGGTAGACCCACGTGCTGGGGCTGCCTGGCTCAGCACCATATAGTTCTTACTTCCGGGTTGCAGCTTCTCGCAGGACCCGTGAATAGTAGCCCGCCTCAAATGCCGGTTTCCCAGAGAAACTCACTCCGGCGTGCCGAAGGGTCTCTGGTTGTTGATGGGACAGCTGGGGGTAGGTACACCTGTGGGCTGACTTCTAGCTGCATCGTAGGGCTTTCGCAACGCGTTTCACACAGTGTTGTGCTTCATCAGGCGATATTTTGGACACCTACGTGGGGGCCTTTTAAACAGTAATACTGGGTTCCCAATAGGGTAGAGAATTAGCCAATAGGAGTACATGCATAATAAATGCGATGCACTAACGAGGCTTAAAAGGTATTGTGAATGCAAACGGTATGCATTGAACCTTATATTAATAAAAACAAATAAATTTCATCAGCAATATATTAATAATTAAATAAAAGACACTGCAAAAAGCCACCCATGTAGGTAATAACCCATAATTGATCATGTAAAGGTATTACAGGATCACACTTGAATCACAAAGATACATGCAATAAATACATAAAAACACATTGTAAATGGGGGATAGAAAGGAAGGGAAAGAGGTGAAGGGTTTAAATAGATAGAGTGAAACAGATAAATGAGAGGAGAGAAAGAAGGATAATATAAAAAGAAAAAAGAGAGGGGGCGGGAAAGGGAGAGAAGGATGAGATAAACTAGCAGGGGAAAAAAAAGGGTGAAGAAGAGGTAGAAAGAAAACAAAAGAAAAAGAAAGAGAGGAAAAAATAAATGAAAAAGGGAGAAAGAAAAGGGGGTAGGGAAGGGGAGGGGGGGAAAAGGGGAGGAAGGATTGAGAGGGGGGGGGGGGAGAAGGGGGAACGGAAGTCCCAGGGGTATAGGGATTAAGAACTAAAAATGGATCTCAATAATTTTAATAATGGATATGCCCAGGACACCACCAGGACTGTTTCCTCTGCACCTTAATACTGGATGTACTTACCCTTATATGTAAGTTTTTATTGTTACTACTACTAACATGTTTTAATTAAATCTTGACCCTCGGTGCGCTTTTGTGTTTTATTCCCTCCGAAACAGAACACACAACTTAGAAAAGAAATTAGACCGCTATCAGATCTCTTAAAAAAACTGAAAATACCACCGCCCACCTCAAATCCCGGATCTCTGAACTAGCCGATCGGCAAGAGAATACAGAGAACAGGGACAGGCGAAATAACATCAGAGTGTGGGGGCCCCCGAATCCATTACAAACCCTGAAGACTTTGCAACAAAATGGCTGACCCACATAATAACTGATAAGTCGGAGACTGATCTGCCACTTGACTGCTGCCACAGAGCCCTGCGGTCCAGACCCCAACCAGGAGACCATCCAAGTGACATAATTATGCATTTTCACTTTTTAAGAATAAAGGACGCGCTGTGCCAAATCACAAAAGCTAACAATATTATTGAATTTGAGGGAGTCAAGATACAGGTGTTCCAGGATTTGTCCCCCACAACTCTAAACAGAAGAAGAAAATTATACCGTCACCAAAACTCTCCATGAGAATGGAGTCCGTTACCGCTGGGTCTTCCCCTTCGGCCTCTTAGTGATAAAGAATGGAAAGGCTGTCACTATGAAGCACCTTGAGGAGGGGGAAACATTTCTGTGGAAGCTGGGGCTAAAATCAAACGCTAGTAATCGCACTTCAGGAGATGAGTCTGTCCTCGACCCAGTCTGGAGAGAGATGAGAAGCCTGCAAGAGAGAGGATGGATAAGACTGCTAACTGAAAGCAAATAAGCCCTTAAAGGAGAACAGTTCCATTTTGGCAAGTTTAACAGTTTAAGGTTTTAAAGCTACACTACCGTTTCTGGAACCATAAGAGAAGCAAACGGGGCCATATTGGAATCCAACAGAGTGATCAGAGACCCGGATTTGACCCACACGCCATCAGAGACCACCCAGAGAGGACGGATCGGGGACGTCTGCATAGGGAAAAGGACAGCAGAGGATTCACATCGTAGAGGATTCAACAACTGAGGCACCAGGAGGGCAGGCGGGGAGTGGGAAGGAGCGGCGTAACAAAGCCTAGTGAGTACTCTGCTGTGACCAGTATGAGACAAGTGAGAGGGGAACAGAGGAAGTGGCTACCTGCCGTAAAGCAGAGGGCACACAGACAGCCCAGACAGACAGGGGTGGAAGACTAACGAGGAGGTGAACTCCTAAATAAAAGAGACGGAAGAGCGGACTGCCGCTTAGAAGAGGCTGTCACCGCTTTTACGAGCAGAGAAGAATTAATACTATTGCCATTCATATCCAAAAGAGTCACTATAAGGGCTAACAGTAGTCTAACAACATAGGGTTCTCATACAGTGGCGGCCGCCTTTATCCTAATGCAGCTGTAGCAGCGCAACTCTAATAACCGCGGGCAGATGCAGTATATTTTTTTTTCCGGAATATGTTCCGGTATTTTAGCGCTCGTAATATTAGCATATTCTTAGTGCTGTCTGCAATACTGCAATACCGTCTAAATACTCATGTGGGCATTTGCGAGCTGTTGTCTTCAAAGTCTAATAATGTAGCAGTTCAATCTACGTCAGTACACATCCCTGGTGAGTTGATCGGTGCTTTTTTGAGTTCTTGTTCTTCTACCAATTTTTTTTTTTTTTTTTAATTCTACTACTCCACGATTGGAGTGACGCACTTCCGCATCGCTGTTCTGGCAATTCGCTATGCATCACGGGAGAACACCGAGAGGAGACGGGCACCTCCACGTGATCAGCCTGGAGCTTTCCCGGATGGTCTGAGGCTTCAGTTATTGCCACAGCTTCAGCACGCTGGATCTCAACGGCTCTATTAACAAGGACTCAGGTTTTTACTCTAATACCTCTGGATATCAAGGGATGCAGAAGTTAGGACCGAGATACTTAGGCTATATGAGTTACTAAGGGCACGGTTCAAGGCTGGCTCCAGTTTCTCTAGCTATTTTCCCTTTGGGTCCATCTTTCCCTTCCAGTTTAGTCCCTTATGTTATATTACATGCGATGTTATTTGCCCATGATTTCTTACCTGAATTGCTGTGGATTTAGAACCATCTTTGGACTTTCTATATTTTATATATTCTCTATTTTTACATCAGTAGACAGTCTGCATGTGCGCACGCAGTAATTGTAAATTTGCATATTTATACATGCATGTATGTCTCATTTGAACATTGCTGAAACGCATAGGCGTGTGCTGTAACAGTATCACATTTCGACGTATATAGCGCTCTTCCCTCGCTCACCCCCGCACACACACACAGGATAATGTACTGCACTGCAGTATTTCAACTTCTTATCTACAGTACACCTCTCCCACGCCATTCCTTTGAACGGATGGCTTTCTGGTTTCAATCACATTCCTGTCATCACATTCCTGCGTGTATAACATTCAGTTTTGATTTACTGTATTCTTCTGTGTTGATTATTAATGCTCATTGGCGGAAACAAAGTTCAAGAGTGACCAAAAAAAAAATATTTTAATTTTCCTATTGTTGGCTTTATTATTTTCTCAACATGAATGAACATGTTCCTGCCTCAACCATCTTGACATTATGATATTCAATCGGTGCTGTAGCTTTTGACTGCGACACTGTGTGTTTGACTGCACATGATTGATTTGTGTGATTTTTATGTATTTGGGGTTGTGGGGATCAAATTATTATGATGACCTGCCTGTTGAAAATATGTCATGTCTTTGAACTACAGTACAACTAATCCTTCATGCAGCTGTACCCTGTACCCCCCTCCCCCACACACATATACACAAGGCTCACTCAAGGATTTGAACTTCTTATCGACACCTCTTCAAAACCATTAATTCATTTTCCTATTGTTGGCTTTGAGTCACCTCTCTGCGTCTGCGTGTAATCCTCTTTGGAAGGGAGCTGTAGTTCATTATTACTGCGCATGCGTGAATTGCTTGCGAAGTTCAAGATTGACCAAAAAAATTTATCATGATGACATGCCTGTTGAAAATATGTCATGTCTTTGAACTACAGTACAGCTAATCCTTCATGCAACTGTACCCTGTGCCCCCCTCCCCCACGCACACACACACAAGGCTCGCTCAAGGATTTGAACCTCTTATCGACACTTCTACAAAACCATTAATTAATTTTCCTATTGTTTGACTTTGAGTCACCTCTCTGTAATCCTCTTTGGGAAGGGAGCTATCTGATAATTACTGCACATGACTCACCCATCCACCCCCAACCCTTTGAGGCTTTGTTTACGGTAACGCTTGTGATAATCCCTTCTCGAATTTGATATGTAAATCTGATTTGCACAGCATTGTGAAATTGAGAGTTAAAAAAACCATAATCTGATTCATGTTTTTGATGCGGTAAGTTACCAATTTTTGTCATTCTTTCTTTTTCTTTGGTGTAGGGGGAGGGGGGGGGATGTCAATGATTATGATTATCATGAATGTAAAGAAATATTTATTTTATTTTATCAGGAACAAAAAATTCAAATATACGAATAATCATGAATAATACAAAATGCAGTCTTTATTCAGTTCTTCTGTCAGCTGAAGGGCCGGTGGATAATCATGAATAATGCACATTGATAATAATATTAATTAATAATATATAATATATATATAATAATATAACATTTTCCGTCTTTATCTTCTTCCTCTTTTTGTGTAGTTCATTGAGAGAGGGGAGGTTTTGTGTAAATCATGACTGCACTATAGATACACTTTACTGTACACACAGTTCACGCAATGTACACATGATACCCCCCTCCCCCTTTCCATCCATTTTTTCTCTGAAAAGACAAGAAAAGCAAAAATTAGTGCAGTTAGGTGCATATTATGGCATTGTGTACTGTATAGATATCCATATTGGACTACAGTATGCAGTTAGTACTGTCAAACTAGTCTATACTGGAACTACTGTATACTGTAACTACTGTTAAATACTTTGTAACCAGATGGCTAGTGCTGCTCTCTCAGGAAAGAAAAACATTGTGCAGTTAGGTGCATATTATGGCATTGTGTACTGTATAGCTACTCCATATTGGACTACAGTATGCAGTTAGTACTGTCAAACTAGTCTATACTGGAACTACTGCATACTGTAACTACTGTTAAATACTTTGTAACCAGATGGCTAGTGCTGCTCTCTTAGGAATTAAAAAATCTGTGCCATACTTACCTGTATCATACAGTACTGTACTTGGTGTGCCTGTACTTACCATACTACAGTACAGTACTATACCATAGGTCAATATATTTATTGCATCATTCCACTGTGAGTACATCGTTCCAAAAACTCATTATGCCTTGCGCCAACTCATCCTTTTTGGAGGGTTTCACGACTTTTCGGATATGATCCTTCAGCTGATGCCAGACCATTTCGATAGGATTGAAGGCTGGTGATCTGTCATTGGAGGGGGATAAAAAGGACAATTAGTTAAAGAGATACACAGTAAAAACAGTGGAAAAAAATGAGACACGGTTACCGCACTTACTCCGCTGGCGTCTTCACCCAGTTGATACCACGCTCAAGAATATGCGCTGTTGACACGGTGTGCTTCGGATCGTTGTCCTGGTAGAAACGGTGACCATTTGGGAACTCACGTGTGATGTATTCCACAATCTGAGGCACAATTTGCTCTTTTAAAAAAGCTTTATTCATGATTCCTATAACAAGAAAAGAAAAGTGCTCAAAAAACTGCACACTAGTACAGTACAGTGCATAAGGCAAAAGCGTGTGACTTATTTTACCTTCAAAGATGACAATGCATCCTGGTCCATGCCTAGAGATGGCACTCCACACATGCATCTTCACTGGGTGTTTTGGACGCGGTTTCATAGATATGCGACTTTTTTTGTGGAATGCAAAGGTGGCAAATCGCTCCAGCGATACAGTAGACTCGTCAGTGAAGATGCAATCCTGGAAAGTTTCTCCACTGTCGATCCATGCCTTGGCCTGGACCACTCTCTTGATCTTGTTAACGTCCCTTATCATAGGGTACGCTCTGTAATGACAAGGAATAATTTTATAGGTACAGTACAGTACAGTTTCTTAAACAACACTTTAACCTCCTGTACTGTCCAGTACTAACCTCACACGTCCATATTTCCATCCAATTCTGCGTCTCATCTTTATGCTGGTCTCGGATACAGTGAGATTGTGATTTTGCAGCAGAGTGTATTTGACCCTTAAGGCACTCTTCTCATCATTCTCTTCACTTATTTTGTACCAGAAGAGTTGTCTCCCTACAGTGTACAGAAAAACAACAATCCGGTAAGTTACATTGCAGTAGGCCACAAGTACAGCACATCATTTACAGTAAATAATAATAGATGCAGCAATATAAACAATAATAGATAGATATACTATATTATATAGTAATATAAATAAATATAAATAACCATAATGTTTGATAGATCTATACTATATAGTTATATTTATATGCAGCAACAGAAACAATAATAGATAGATATACTATATTATATAGTAATATAAATAAACAGAAATAACCATAATGTTAGATCTATACTAACTAGTTATATTAATATGCAGCAATATAAACAATAATAGATAGATATACTACATTATATAGTAATATAAATAAACAGAAATAACCATAATGTTAGATCTATACTATATAGTTATATTTATATGCAGCAATATAAACAATAATAGATAGATATACTATATTATATAGTAATATAAATAAACAGAAATAACCATAATGTTAGATCTATACTATGTAGGTATATTTATATGTAGCAATATAAACAATAATAGATAGATATACTATATTATATAGTAAAATAAATAAACAGAACCATAATGTTAGATCTATATTATATAGTTATATTTATATGCAGCAATATAAACAATAATAGATAGATATACTATATTATATAGTAATATACATAAACAGAAATAACCATAATGTTAGATCTATACTATATAGTTACAGTATATTTATATGCAGCAATATAAACAATAATAGATAGATATACTATATTATATAGTAATATAAATATACTTACGCGTTAGTTACCATTGGTGTCCTCGTGTGTTGTTTGGTCTTTCCGTGTGCATGATAGCACACGGTGGTTGATGGCACAACGAGGCCAGAAGCTGCTAACCAGCGTTGGATATCTGCAAAACGTTGTCCGCTCGTGTACATCTCCTTAATTCTCATGCTGAGATCGCGTGAAATCTTTTTAACAGGCATTTCTGCGAGTAGAAAGAAATACAAGCACAAGAATGTATCTTCGATGTTTAGTCGATGTGTATTCAATGTGCAGTGAATCCACAAAATGGATGGTGTATTTATACGTTAATGACTCACATTAGAGTACGCCCACTTTTAACACCTGCATAAAAGGTAACACAATTTGCATAGCCCACCACTCGATGATCTGTATCTGAACTTTACCTTGTCCAGATACTGCATTGTGCCATCTGCTTCCATGGATCGACCCCGATTCTACGGACACAGGAACCCACTCGCCTCTGCCATGCCTGTCACGCAGAAAAGTTTAAGGCAGGAGCCATTTCCAAGCCAAGTCCAAAGCGAAAGGCTAGGGCTAACAAAGAAAGCCTTCTGCTGACCCCAAAGGCTAAGGGTTTTAATACACGTAAACCTTATTATGTGAAGAAGAAATTCGGTGATGTACACTCAAGGCAAAACAAATGGCAGCCAACCCATCGAACCCGGAGGCCACTTCCTCGATTACGCTTCGACGACTCTGCCGCTGCTCTCCTGGAAACCCACAGCCCATCTTCTTCACTACTCATCCACGACGCTGCCGTTGCTCTCCCGGAAACCCACAGCCCATCTTCTCCACTACTCTTCGACGACGCTGCTGCTGGTCTCCCGGAAATCCACAGGTCACTTTCTCCATCCCTCTTTGACGACGCTGCCGCTTCTCTCCCGGAAATCCACAGGTCACCTCCTCCATCCTTCTTCGACGACGCTGCCGCTTCTCTCCAGGGAACCCCCATCTCATCCTCCATAGCACCCATCCACCCAGATGTCCACAGCACCCCATGCACAAGATCCAGCTCATTAGACCGCATGCTGAATGGGTTAAGTGTCGATATCCCCGGGAACTCTACTATGCTGGTAAAGATTGATCTTCTTTTAGAGACAATGCTAAATATGGATCAACGGATGGAGAAGATGGATCAACGGATGGAGAAGATGGATCAACGGATGGAGAAGATGGATCAACGGATAGAGAAGATAGAGACTGACATAGCAGGGATACATAATTAGCTCGGAGTTCATGCCCCTGTATCTCCGATGCCGGAGCAGGAGGGTGGCATGGATGGGATGAATGGGACCTTCAACCGCCTTCCATCACCTAGCGCACCCCCTCCACCAGAAGAATATGTGTACATGTATGCCATTGACGAGGATGACAACCCCGTCAAGACCACGCCAGGAGACAACAAGGCTACCAAGACAGCAGGAAAGCCTCCTCCTACACAACCTACCCTTGCCCACCACCACAAGCACACCCGCTCACAGAAGAACACCCGCTCCAAGAATCCAACCACATACGCTTGCATTGATGCGGTGCCCGACATCATCCTGCACGAGCTGCCCAATCCACTCAGGGAGAAGTATAGGGTGATGAGTGCTGGTTTACCCCAGAAGTATGCCATGTTAATTTTCAAGCACCACGTGTCCTACTTGGTGTACTACGGGTGGGCCAACAATGTAAACTATGAAGGAAATCGCGAAAAAAGGGCGCTTCCTGAAAATGTAAGAAGGACTATTGTGGAGGAATTGCTGCGCTATTTTTCAATTACAGATCCTGTAATGAAAATCGTGAGAGACGCCATTAATGGCATTTTGCGTCATACAAGGCATCGGCCCTGGGAGGACATTCTGGTGGGGATCGAATTTGCGTGACTGTTCAAATGTTGTTTATTTTTTGTAAATGTTTTTGTAAATGTTTTGACTTTCTGTACTTTAATAAAGGAGATGTTGCGCCTTTTAACTTGTAGTCCTCGATGGCTGCAAACAGGCCCGGTTTATCCTGAAAACCGGGCCTGTTTGCGGCCCTCAAGGACTGGAGTTGTGCAGGCCTGACTTACTGTACTGTACACACTCCTACTGTAAATGTTTTGACTTTCTGTACTTTAATAAAGGAGACGTTGCGTGTTTTAAATTTTATTAATAAAGAAAAAAAATTACTACTGTAACACCATACTGTTGTGCTGTAAATGTTTTGACTTTCTTTACTTTAATAAAGGAGATGTTGCGTGTTTTAAATTTTATTAATAATGAAATGTTTTTACTACTGTAACACCATACTGTTGTGCTGTAAACGTTTTGACTTCCTGTACTTTAATAAAGGAGATGTTGCGTGTTTTAACTTGTATTAATAAAGAAAAGTTTTTTACTAACACCATACTGTTGTGCTGTAAATGTTTTGACTTTCTGTACATAAATGTTTTTTTCTAGCAGTACACCATACACCTGTAAATGTTTTGAATTGCTGTACACTTTTTGTAATTTCTCCACCAATAAAAGAAAATGTTGATTTGTTTTAAATTGTTCCATTGTCTCCTTTTATACTGTAACAAAATACAGTGTTTCTAGAACATACAATATAGTACTGTCCAGGCATACTGTACCGTATACTGTAGGCATGCTCAGTACTGTACATCACAAGAGTATTAAAACAATACATGCTGTACGGGTAGTAGAATACACATATGTACTGGAATACATGTAGAATAAATGCATTCTTTGTATTTTTCGGGTTTATTATACAGTATATATATAAAAAAGTATTGTATACGGTCTGAAAAAAACAGCATACTGTTTCAGATTTTCTATGAAGCTCTCAGTTACAGTATTCTATCCTTATCACTAGCAACAGCCACTAAACTGTTGACTCCGGTACGTAGTTTTTTAAATCCGATTCAGCAATGTGTAGGCATTGTTACACAAAGCGATATTATCCACCGAAATCCCTCCATGTGCCGTTTTCCACATGAGATGACAACGTTTTCTTTTCTGAGGAAAAACAAAAGTAAAAGTTTTACTGTAATGGTCAGGCAGTCCCCTAAAGAAGTTCCCACAGTCAGTCCCACCAATAATTTTCTCGGGGGCGTCTCCTGTTCACATGCGCATGCGCCTACTGTCGATGTGATGACACGCATATGCGTTTCAAGAAGGTTCCAATGCGCATGCGCCTAGTTTTCCACCAATTGTTCAGTATCTACTGTAGAAGATGCTCAGCCGATGATATTGCTTACAGGAGAATCGCTTGACTGTGCATTGATATTGATATTTCAAAAACAGAATAAAATACGGCAACATTACTCACCATAGACTTTGCCAATCAGCTGGCGCCGAGCCACTGCCAGTCCCGTATTCTCGATCATACACGTAGTTGACAGGTGACAGCGGGACTACTACACCTGTAGTTGACAGCTGATGAGGCTGGAAATCGCTTATCATCTGTTGCATTAATCGCGGCCCATATTAAATAAGCGTACGTTCTGTCGGGTTTTTGGAACACAGACTGCAGTTGTGCACTCATCTCTGAACTTTCAGGACAATAGAACACCAGACACTGCGCATTTAGTTTTTAATATGAAAAGCCTAAATTGATACATTATTGTAACTTCTTCAGTACCAAGGTCAATTTACAATAGACCACTGTGGTATTTTTTTAAACACCTGCAAGTCGACACATTACTGAAATGCATGCGCATTACAATTCATGAATATCTGCCACCTGACGGATACGCGAAGAATTGCAACCAATTAAATCCAAACCATTATCAATAAACATATAAATTAACACATCAACCGCGGGTGACGCCGGCATGAATGCAACATGAATGCGGCATGAACGCGGTGAAGTGCGTGGCATTCAGAAAAAATCCCCGAAAAAATTCGGAGATGTCTGAGAATAAAAGGGGCCGCGGCTGTACATTGGAGAGACAACTCGTAGCAGGGTCACTAGTGGCCCAATTACACAATATAGCCGGATATAGCTTTGCATCTTCCAGAAGTTAGACGATACTCAGTGCTCATCATTGAAAACAGAGATCACCCACTAGCTACGCATTCAGACACCCACAATGTAGAACACATATAACCATACAAAGGAGCTTAATCAGTAAGCGTCGATAAGGCACTTATTGACCACTTATCGGCCAAAACGGCTACTCATATTCAGTAAGCCTCGATAAGTGGGCGATAACGGCCTGTATCGCCGCAAAATCTTATAACCAAAATAAAATCGCTGATTGAACGGCGATAAGCAACTTATCGACCATTTACGGAATGATCATAAACTTGCGTGCTTCTAGTAGCCACGATTTGCCTATCGCCGTCATTTGCCGCCTATCACCGCCCTAAAAAGGTGATCGTATCCCCAAATCAATACACCTCAACATTTTGGCACATTGGTGGGGAGATGAGTCGATGAGCGGCGATAAGTGGGAACTTAGAAAAAAATTGGCCTTTTTCCAGCATAGGATTGATGCCGGGGGTCTCCGGAGCTGATACCCATTAATACCAGCACCGGAGCCCCCCGGCATGCATCCGATTCAGGGAAAATGCATTTACAGCAACTTCATTACCTTAGCGGCTAACCGCTAAAGTAATGAAGGGGTTAACCACCCGTACCATTCTTATTGTGGCTAGCGGGGGTGGGTGAAGGGGGTATTTGGCCCATAGTGGCTGTTTAGGCCTTGCGTGGGGATTGCAGGGGGGACTTAACCCCTTCATTACCTTAGCGGTTAATACAACTAAGGTAATGAACGGGTTAACCCAACCGCTACCAACCTGCAAGGTCTAGACACCCATGCTTAGGGCTAATACCCCCTTCACCCACCCACTAATACCACCTTCACCCACCCCCGCTACCCACCCGGGAGGCCTAAGCACCCACGCTGGACTGACTATACCCACCCTGTACCCATTGAGTAGTATAGTGGTACATCATACCCATATAATAATAATAAACTGGGCATGATAAGCCTCTGTAGCACTCAATGGGCACCCTAATCACAATACATTAATGCACCAGACACACAATAATAAAACATTAAAAAACTCCAAAAAACCACACTTCACTAAATAAAAACAGTAGCCAGCTAATCCAATGAATACAAGCAATAACAACATCACCAATTAATTAATTAAACCATTAGCCAATCAAAACAATTAATTCCTAAAACAATTTGGAATTATTTAAAACAGTAACCAATCAAACCAATTAATTACTAAACCAACTCGAAATTAATAGTAACAATAACCAATGAAACCAATTAATTAAAACAAAATTAATGAATTAATTGAAACATTAAACTACAAAAGAAATAAACTAAAAACATATCAGAAACAACCATTAAACGCATTAGCCAATACAATACATCCTTCATTAAAAAAGTAAAACAATCGCCTACATTTTATTTCAATAAAGCAGAAAAATATCAAACAATTACAACAACATAATAAACTAACATTGCAAAAAACAGCAGCAATACAAAGCCACAAATGCCCCCCAAATATTGTCATAATAAAGTGGTACAGATTAATATATTATCAGTCAATGTGCCCCCCCCCCCCAAAAAAATCAAAAAACACATTTAATGAAAAAACCTGTAAAAAAATAGATTTACAAATATTCAATATATTACTTACCATTAGTAGCGCTTGCATTCCGACTCCCGGGGAAACAGGAAGCTCACGTACCTTGAAGACCTCCAACAGCATCCGATGCCATCCGCCATGATGATCCGGATCAGGTACCCAAATCTTCTTTTTTCTTTCTTTAATCACCTTATTCTATCTTCATCTGTCACCATTTCTTGATCTTCTTTATCTTCTATCTTCATCTGTCAATCCAAAAAGCCCAATGGTAGATCCCAACCGATGTTGTCACGTCGGCTTCTTGGGCTCAAATGAGGCATCACGGCATTAAATAGGGCTTGTGACGTCACATTTTGCCTCAAAATGGTTTAACAGCCACCTGATTGGCTGTTAAAAACATGTGGCGACTTTAATTTTTTTTAAATGACGTCACTTAAAGGAAATGATGCCAGCCAATCAGAATGGCTGTGCTTCATTTGCCTTTTAAGATGATGTCACAAAATCCAAGATGGCTGGCGTCACATGGTATTTCAGCCAATCAGATTGTAGAATTGGTTCCCACGATCTAATTAGCTGAAATACCACGTGACGCCGGCTTCGTGACGTCATCTTAAAGGCAAATGAAGCACAGCCATTCTGATTGACTGGCATCATTCCCTTTAAATGACGTCATTTAAAATATATAGGGTGCTGGAGGTGGAGCTACCCCGGCTGTTTGCCTGCATCTGATGAGAGGTGACATGGAATTTATCCATGATTGCAACCAAGACCCTTGGGTTCTTGAAGTCCGAGGCCCCTCAGATCGCTGGACACTTCTTTTGGGGAAAATGGGAAATGGGCCAGGGAAAATGGGCCAGTTATGTCATCAAACACATCTGGTCCATCTATCCAGTTCCCTTTTGTCTCCCCCCTCCCAAAATCTAGTCCTTCCCTTATTATCCGTCTCACTGAGAACATCTTTGAAAACACAACATCCCATGCATGGTGCCACAGGATGAGAGACTCCCTGAGCAGGCTAAATGTTAGGTTTATATATGTGAGCATTTGGCCAGAAAGTTTCAAATGTCAGTGACTAATCTAACATAATGTGAAGGACCTGAAAGGCCCGGGCAAAAGACATATAGCGTTTGTGGACTAAAAGAGCAAGCAAGCAGACGTTGTTATGCTCCAAGAGACATATTTTAGTAAAACAAGTTTCCCCAAATACATGGACAAAAAATTTACACAATACTTTCTGTCCTCCGCTAATGATAACAAAATATGAGTGGCGATACTGTTACACAACAGATTCCCATTTATACTAGAACTGATAAGAAAGATAGGGAGGGGAGATACCTGATCCTGGTGGGAACAGTTAATGGCCAACATATAACAATGGCTACCGTCTACGCCCCCTGTGAGCAGGGCCACTCTTTCTTCACATCACTCTTTAAAATGTTGACTAAAGTGGTAAAAGGATACATTATCTTATCGGACGACTTTAACATAGCCATGAACTCAAAACTGGACAGATCAGGGACCTCTTCTCTTTTCTCTGTACACACTCTCTCTAGGTGACCTAATAACATCTTTTGGGTTTAAATATCACCTCTATGCTGACGACACACAAATATACTTTTCAACACCCGACCTTACACCTGCTATACAGACCAAAGTTTCTGAATGTCTCTCTGCTATATCATCCTGGATGGCCCTCCGTCGCCTTAAACTCAACATGGCTAAAACAGAGCTCCTCATACTTCCTCCCAAACCTGGCCCTACTACCTCCTTCCACATTACTGTTGGAACTACGATCATTCACCAAGTAGCCCAAGCACGCTGCCTAGGGGTCACACTCGACTCATCTCTCACATTCGCCCCTCACATTCAAAACATTTCTAAAATTTGTCGCTTTTTCCTCCGCAATATAACAAAGATACGCCCTTTCCTTTGTTGTTTGACTGCTAAAACTCTAACTCAGGCCCTCATTCTCTCCCGTCTTGATTACTGTAACCTCCTGCTGTCCGGCCTTCCTGCCTCTCACCTGTCTCCCTTACAATCTATCCTAAATGCTGCTGCCAGAATCACTCTACTCTTTCCTAGATCTGTCTCAGCATCTCCCCTCCTGAAATCCCTCTCCTGGTTTCCAATCAAATCCTGCATCTCACACTCTATTCTTCTCCTCACTTTTAAAGCTTTACACGCTTCTGCCCCTCCTTACATCTCAGCCCTAATTTCTCGCTATGCACCATCCCGACTCTTGCGTTCTGCTCAAGGATGTCTTCTTTCTACCCCCTTTGTATCTAAAGCCCTCTCCCGCCTTAAACCTTTTTCACTGACTGTCCCACACCTCTGGAATGCCCTTCCCCTCAGTACCCGACTAGCACCCTCTCTATCCACCTTTAAGACCCACCTTAAGACACACTTGCTTAAAGAAGCATAGGAATAGCACTGTGAATATTCTGAACACATGATACATAAAGCTTGGCCCCTTGCAGACGCACTTACCAGAACTCCCTCCTACTGTCTCTATACGTTCTCCCTACCTACCAATTAGATTGTAAGCTCCTCGGGCCGGGACTCCTCTTCCTTAATGTTATGTTTATGTCTAAAGCACTTATTCCCATGATCTTTTATTTATATTATCTGTTATTTATTCGATTACCACATGTATTTCTACTGTGAAGCGCTATGTACATTAATGGCGCTATATAAATAAAGACATACAATACAATATAATAACCCAGCCACACTACTTATGTATCTAAGAGAAAACCAATTAGTAGACATATGGAGGGAACTGCGTCCATTTGATCGAGATTAAACTTTCTTTTCACATCCACACACAAGCTATAGTAGAATCGATTATTTCTTTATATCGAGCAGACTGGTCTCCAAGATCTCCCACACTGGGATACATGATATTTCGTGGTCGGATCATGCACCTTCTGTATAGAGCTAAGGTGCTCCCAAATTAACCTTGAAAGACCTGGAGCAAATTGGAAACTTAACTAATCTATCTTGAAATTTCCAGGAATCGCCCATTATATTTGTGAAGAAATAGATTAATTCTTTAGATTAAACTACAGTAGCGTGGAGTCCCAGACAACCCTATGGGAAGCACATAAAGCTACACTAAGAGGGTTGCTCATTAATATAGCCGCCAGGAGAAAGAGAGAGTAATCTAAAATTAGCCAGCCTACAGGCCAAACTTAAAGAGCTCTCCCATAAGCATAAACAAAAAGTAAATCCAGAAACCTTAAAAGACGTACAGGACACCAGAATCAAATTGAACCTAGCCTAACTTCCCAGGCTGAGAATTCACTAAGTTGGTCAAAGAGGAAGTTTTATAAAAAAGCAAACAAGCAGATACCCTGCTAGCGAATAAATTAAGAAATAGATATAACAAACTATAACGTCCAGGCAATATGACTAAAATCAGGGGCTACCACTGCCAACCCAAAATGAATTATAGAGGAATTTAAACAGTTCTACGAGGACCTACTGTAGTGCCGATGGTTATTCTAACACAAACCAGTGGCAATCACCAAAAAGACCATGTACATGCTGGGTACATGCTGGGTCATGTTTAAGGCAAGTTTAAGGCATTTCTGCATTGACTAATGGCCCACCAGATTAACAGCGGGGGTCCCTGGCAGTCCCATTCAAACTGAATGGGACTGCCAGGGACCCCAGCTGTGTTAATCCGATGGGTCATTAGTCAATGCAGAAATGCCTTAAACTTGCCTTAAACTAGCCAGGCTACACCCAGCATGTACCCAGCATGTAACCGGGCTAGTTTAAGGCAAGCCTTAGAATACTCGTCTCGTCTGTATATAACGGAGAGAAGGTGGCTCATACTGGTAACACAAAAAGACCATGAAAGATTTCTTGAAGAGCTTTAACCTACCAAGGTTGAACAGCACTCGTGAAAGATTTTATCCTAGAAGAGCTAACGCTGGTGATCAAAAACCTGAAACCCTCTAAAACGTCAGGCCCAGATGGATTCTCTAACCTATACTACAAGAAATGTATCAAACCCTTAGCCCCATACCTTCTCGGATGTTTAATGCAGTGCTAGCGGGGGCTTCATTCCCGGAACACATGCTCCAAGTGTCCATCTCACTAATCTACAAACAAGGGATAAACATATTAGATTGTAGAAGCTACAGACCAATATCCCTAATAAATACAGATGTTAAAATCTACGCTAAATTACTGGCCAATAGATGAAGTCATATCCTGCCTCGACTAATACACCCAGGTCAATTTGGTTTATCAAATATAGACAAGCGGCAGACAACACAAGAAGAAGAATTGATCTGATAGAGATAGCCAATTCAAAAAATATACAAGTTATGGTGCTGTCTAGACGCAGCAAAAGCATTTGACAGGATTGACTGTCTGTATTTACAAGCCACGCTAGGAGCATTCGGTTTCTGAGATAGAATTTTAAATGCAATCATGGCACTGTATTCCAATCCGGCAGCTAAGGTAACCCATCAGGACTTCCCATCTGGTCTATTTAAAATCAAGTGTCACAAGGCAGGGGTGTCTATTGTTGCCTCTCCTGTTTTCCCTATGCATGGAACCACTGGCTGCCCGGATCCGCAACAATCCTAACATCACGGAATAGATACAGTATTAACAAACAATTACATAAAGTTGCACTATACGCGGACAACGTTTTTCTAACACTGTCTAGATCCTTCATCTCCCTACCCAAACTGCTCGACTTATTAGGGAAATTCAATAGAATTTCAGGCTTCAAGATTAACCAATCGAAATCAGAAGCACTGAACATAAACCTACCAAAATAGACAGAAAAATTATTAGCAATTAATTTTAAATTCAACACAAAGATATGAAATACTTGGGGATGCACATCACGAAGGAATATAAGAACCTATATCGGTCAAACTTCCCCAAACTACTACAATCACTGAGAGGGGATATTAGGACCTGGTCGACCTACAGGATTTTCTGGATCGGGAAAATACAGTATGTAGCATCAAAATGAATCTACTCCCACGTATACTGTACTATATTTATTCCAAACCTTACCGGTGCCGCTAAAACTGAAGGATATCCTCTCACTTCAGTCTGTAATCTCCAAATTCATATGGAGGGGTAAAAAAACCATGGGTAAAGGGAAAGATTTTGAGGAGATCCACTCTTTCGGGGGGGGGGGGAGGGCTGGCACATACCTTGCTTGTTTTCCTATTAGAAATCGGCACAATTATGTAACATTTCCCAATGGCACCTAAACCAAGAATTGTCCAAAAAATATAGTTCTAGTGCACAGCAACAGAGAGCCAGGTCATAAAGATAAGAGTCTTTATTTAAACTGCATTAAAAAAACAGAGGAAAATTGAAAAGATGGAGAGAGAAGTATGGCATTGGAGAGAGAAGTATGCTCCTCATTGGAGATCAACAATCTAATTTGGTACCCAAAAGCAATACTTAAATCTGCTCAGTCACTGCTACCCTCAATGACAACTCAATATCAATCTGGGAGACCGCTAAATTCAAAAGCTCTCTGACCACCAGGAACTCCCTGATGACCCCGCTATGGGAAAACCCATATTTTGCTCTGGGTATGAATAGTAGCGAATTCTTAATTTGGATGCAAAAAAGCTTTAATAAACTTAGAGACCTTGAGGGCAACAAAGTATTAAATCATTCGAGCAAATTAGAGCCAATAAAGACTCCCCAACTCGGAATTCTTCAGATTCCTCCATATCAGAGCATTCTACAATAAACATAACCCCTGCCCCCCATTGACTACAATTGAAAAGCTCTGTCTGGTAGAAACAGACACAAGGGGACTCATATCGCAAATGTATAGAGAAGTGATCGTTCATGATCCGACGCTACACAAAAACTAAGCTATGTGACCCAGTGGGAGACGGACCTGGGAGAGGTGCTAGAAGAAGAAATCTGGGTTGAGATCTTCACAGCAGTGTCCAAGAATTAGATCTGCACAACATTAAAGGAGAACGCATATAAGGTATTATGAGATGGTATCTCATCCAACTAAAATTATCTAGATTTGTACCAGGATACTCCCCATTGTGCCCGAGACAATGTGGAGAGACCGCAGACCTTTTACATATGCTGTTGTCCTGTCCTCAGATTGCTCCCCTGTGGGAGAAAAGTAGAGATTTTTAACCTCACAACTCCAATGGATCACTGGCTATTTTTATTAAATAGGCCAACACCGAGCCTGACCAGGGAAGAGAATAAGCTGGTTGCTCATTTTGCAACAGCGATGAGGTATGAGATCGCAGCATTATGGAAACAAAAAAAAATTCCAACGATCCCTAAGATTCTAAACAGAATTTGGTATGTGTGCCAGATGGAAAAACTAACAAACTTAGTTAATGACACTGGCGTTAATTTTCTAAAAGTCTGGACACCATGACTGGCACAGACAGACATTCCAGGGGTAGAGAAGACAACAAATGCGTTCTCGTTTGATGAGTGAGTTTTGAGTTGAGTTGATGAGTGAGAGATTGGACTCATTATTAGAATAGAGAGTGAGCCGCAAAGGAAGCAGAGCCTCTGAATACTCTAAACCCCAAAAATCACCCGGAACAGACCAAACCTTCATACATTAGGACATCGTAGCAAAGAGATGCCATATGGAGGAAAGGACACCCCCCCTCCACCCTCTTTTACTTTACTGCACCGACACACTTTATTCGAGCAAATACCCAGTATGTACCTGGCAGATACCTGGAATGCGCCGCTCCTCACCTCTGACAAGCCCCGTTGCGTTTGCCTTCCCAGCCTGGGTTCATGCCTGGCTGACGGGCGGCTGATCTGTTAAATGATAATGATTAGGATTTAATAGGCTGC